>OY282641.1:8002468-8312468 GCA_958299015.1 Tetanocera ferruginea | reverse complement strand
ATTTTGATTTGGATTTGTATTTGTATTAGAATTTGTATGAGGATTTTGATTTGATCTGTATTGCTTTATTGCTCTATTAGTTTATTAAAGCAAACTAAAATATAATCAATATTATCAACGTTATATGATATGAAAAGTTATATGAAAAGTTTAACCACATGCGAACTACATACATTTCGTTGGTATTGTGGTAATTAGTATAAGTGGTTTTTTGCTGTCAAACTGTCATCGTCTTTGTTGACTTAATAAAATGTGAAGTTTTTGGGTTTCTGAAGTGGGTTGACCCGTCTTTAGACTCAAGCAAACATTTGTAGTTTTTTATGCCTTCTTCTGCTGGCACTGCTGCACTCTATTTTTGACTTTTAATTAAATTTTGGTCTTACTTTTTACATGCTTGGTCAGAGTAGAGTCAATAAGATTTTCATTCTGCCAAAAGTGGTTTTTATACGATTTTGTGATTTTTACTTTTTGACAAATACTTAACCACAATTTCGATTATAAATTCTATTTTAAAGATTGAAGCAGCCAAACCGAAGACACAAGACAAGTTCTCTGAAATTTAAATGAGTTTTTGTTACTAAGTTAAAAATGAAGCATAAATAATGTACTCTTTTTTTCTACCAAAACAAGAGAAACTATTTTTGTGCTTAATATGGTAAATAATTCAATTGAATTTAGATAAAATATAAAAGCATAAAACAACAAAAATCAACAATAAAATTCCGAAAAGCAACGAACAAGAAAATCCTTATATCAGTCGACGTCACCGGAAGCAGCTAACGGATGTAGAAAATTCAATTAAGTTGTCACAAGGTATTAGAGAGTAAACATAAAGGTAGCTATAGTGGTGGGAGGCAGGCAGAACTAGCTAAGGTAACGCAAGGCCAGCAAAAAGTGACACATAATGTTAATCTATAGTTGTGGGTATTTTTGAGCTATGCCATAGAACAAAAACATTAGCAATGCAAATATTAACTCAAAACATATACATACACATACACACATATGTGTATAAAACATATAAGATATAAGCATTGTTTGTGGACGACAGAGAAAACGAATTATATAGAATTTGCTTACGAGCAAAAAAAAAACTAAGCACACACAAACACATATACAATACAAGACACTATGAAGTTAGACAACTTTGTTGTATGCTATTTAAATATTCTCTGTCTCTTTCTAGCTAACTTTATGCAGCGCAAACAAAAACTAATGAAGCATAAAATAAACAATGTTGGTAAAATAAAACAACGACATGTCAAAGCTGAGGGCAAGTACAATAGGAGCCACAACATAGAGATAAAAAAAATATGTATTAAAAATGAAAATGCTGAAAATAGAGGTAAGTAAATTAAAAACAAACTATAACAAAAGCTTGATGTAATTTGAGAAGATATTTGCTAGGTTTTGCGATAAGAGTTCAAAATAATTGCAAAATTTTTAATAGACAAAACTAAACAATGTCTAAAATCTAGTTAAGCACAAAAAATCAAAAAATAAATTAATTCAGTACAGAGTATGTCATTCATTTTTGAAAAAAAAAACATGTTTATACCAAATATATTTCTTAATTGCATAAATTTTTTTAATTAAGACAAATGTACTGCAACCCAAGAGCTTCGAACAACACTTTTGTTTCGAACAACACTTTTGTGGAATTGTATTGAGAAATGTTGTAAAGTTGTATTGAAAGCACAAAGTGCAAAGAAAATAAAGTTTAAACAACAACAACAATAACAATATATAAGAAAATTGCACTCTAGTTCTTGTCAGTCTTTCAGAAGTCAAAAGTGTCAAAGCACTAAAGTTCAATTTGAGTGCAGCACCTGATGATGTTGGCAAATACTTTGAATCCCTCAAGTTATTCCCAAATATATACAAAACATGTAACCACACACTTAAACGCACTCACACAAACAAACACCCACATATACTCACACTCAAACACAACTAACAACAAACAACCACACCAGCCAGTAGACACAAAATTCCCAAGCATTTGCCATTCATTCAAGTTGTCAGCAGTTTGCAAATGCTTTTTACACTCTCTATGTCGCAACAATCCTCTTTAGACCTTGGCCTGATCAACTCTCATTCAATAATCTGTAATTTTGTCCAGATTTTCTATGAGTAACTTTTCTTGTATCCTATTATTGCAACATCTCGGTTTACTTTACTTTACTTTACTTCTTCTGTCCTCTACTACTTTGCAACATTCAACATAATTAAAGGTTAAAGGCACAAGTTTTGCATAAATTTTTTACTTGCTTTTTGTTCTCAACTAACAAAGCAGCGATTTTCATCATCAAGGCATTGTAGGGTATGCATGAATTCAATATTGAATTTAATTTTTTAACGAACTTCAGTGTCGATTTAAAAAAAAAAAATCACATATTGTTACATGAAGTTCTTTTATTATAGTTTTGATGCACAAAATGAAATTTTTCAATCCAAAAATATAAACATACAAACATGATAATTTGGAATTGAATCCTTGTGAAATTTTGACACATCAAAATTTGTACCTACTTAAAATTAACTCAGCTAAAAAAACTTGGTTTATAGAACTGAGTACTTTTAAGGATGGCCATTTTGTTATTTATTTAATGATTAACTGAATTTCAAAATAGCTTTTAGCAATATGTTCAAAACTTAAGACAGGCATAAAACTTGCTTTGTGTGCAATTTTTAGGTGAACTTTTTTATAGAATTCGGGGAATACTGCACTAACTTTTTGATCACTTTTAAATTGGTCCGTAGCAAGCATACGATGGATTTTCGGCTGATCGCAATGTCATTTTGGCTTTTTATGTACACGGACTTAATATTTAAATGGCCAATTATCGTCTGGATAGTAGAACGGCTGCGGGACATACTTTTGGCAATTTCCGCATCTGATTTCTGCTGCTTTGCATTCAAATTCAGTAACAAATGACGCAATTTACTTAAGTGATAAGTACACACTCAGAAAAAAGTGTCTCGGAATATGATAAAAAAGGCATCATATTTAGAGAAAAATGGTACAGACTTTGCTCTAGAGAATGCTATTCTCTAATTGCGATACTAAAAATTCTCTAAAAATGATAAAAAGTTACCATGATATCGTTTTTAGAGAAAAATACTTTTTTTCTTTGAGAAAATATTTGTTTTTATTGAAGAAAATACTTTTAATAGTGAATTTTTTATCAAAATATAAGAAAAGTTTTTCATTTTCAATAAAATTTCTCTATAAATGAGAAATTTTTTGTGCGAGAAAAATACTTATCATTATTAGAGACATTGAAAATTTCCATTTCCTAGAAGTAAAGAAATATTTCTTCGAAAATGTGAAAATTTATTCTAATTGAAGAAAATTTTATTTGAAAAAGAGAAAATTGCTATTATCAAAAATAGAGAAATTTTTTAGCGGAGCAAGGTATGTGTTTTTTTCTCAGTGTAGGCAATTTAACCAGCGCTCTTCATACGAAGGCCTGCATTGACTGCTACTTTTGAAGACTAAACACATCCGTTCCTCGCTGCTCTTATGAGCACTTCTTGAAGGCCTTCCTTTTCTGCACAAAAGGCAGCACAATAAATTTGTTTTCCCTACAAAGACTGACTTTTCATATACTTCAAGGCAACTTTTTCGTTGAAAGTAAGAATATATATCAGTATAAAAATATGACGCAATAATGGCCCTTCTTACTGCTATATCAAAGATTATAGATTGAAATTAATCTAACTTAAAAAAATATAGGAGAGAAGATAAAATCATAGAATATATAAATAAATAGAAAAAGGTTTAAAAGAAAAAATATTTTTTCAACACTTTTTGTTTACACCTACTTTTAGCCATTCTAAAGAAGTGCTTCTATCAGGCCTCTTTTGAGCTATCGGAGCGGAAGGCCTGCGAAATTTTCCCACTTCATATAAAAAAGAAAGTGTTATTGTATATGAGTGCGGCAGTACTGCAAAATCCACAGGAAGGCCTGCTAGCAGCGATGTCATTGTCTACTGGGCGGTTAAAATTATTGAACTATATTTTAGTCAATACTGTACTGTATACTATATGACGACAACGAAATTGTTTTAAATTGAACCCACGTCAAATACTGAAACTAAGTTAAAGTCCAGCATGGGTTAAAAATTTAAACTACATCAAATACTAAAACTAGGTTTTAGTCCCACATGGGCTTAAAATTTAAACCAAGTCAAATACTAAAACCGAGCTAAGTCTTGCATGGGCTTAAAATTTAAACTGATATCGGTTTAGTTTTTAAATTTGGTAAAAATTGAAGTACACACACAATTTGCACACTCAAAAAATTTGATTCCAAGGCTGAGTTGGTTAAGCGGGTAGTCAATTTGATTTGATGAAGCGTTTGACCCAAGTTCGATCCTCAACCAGATCTTTTTTTTATTTTTGTATTGTTATATTTTTATATTATTCTGGTCTAAGAAGCACAAAAATTAGGGAGGGACATAACATTCGCGGCAGAGAAAACAGACCTTTTTTCACAAATTCATAACTCTTTCAAAAACAAACATTTTTCCAAAAAATTTGTTTTATTATTGTAGAGAATTGAACAAATTATAAGAAAAAAAATTCAAAAAAATATATTTTTCACTCCAACATGGTTTTATAGAGCTCCAAACTGGCGGCAGAGAAAAAAACGTGGCCTTGTGGTTGCAGCGCTGGGAGTCGCAAAAATTGTCCGATTTGGACTTTTTTAAATCTTAGGAAAATCTTGAAACCATGTTTGTCGTACTGGTTGCGGCACTAGAGGGTTCATTTTTTGACGAATTTTTTTTTTGTACTTTTTTAAACTTGATTCGCTATCGTATGACAGGAGGTTTTTTAAAATTTTTTTTTCAATATTTGGCGATGTTCCAAATTTGAAAGTGTGTTTTTTCGAAAAAAAATATTGACTTTAAAAATGAATAAAAATTCGGAAAAAATTTAAAAAAAGCTCATGCCATACGATAGCGAATCAAGTATAAAAAATTACAAAAAAGAAAAAAAAAAATCGTCAAAAAATGAACCCGCTAGTGCCGCAACCAGTAAGAGAAACATGGTTTCGAGATAAACGGGTTCAAAGTTTGTGAACAAAGAAAAATGCAAAGAAAATAAAAATGTGCTCTCCCTAATCCAGCTGTAACTTTTGAACCCGTAAGAATTTTTCCATGAAATTTTTTTTTTTTAAATCTTAAGAATATTTACTAAAATACAAAATTATAAAAATGATTCGATTTCCAAAAACGGTCAATGTCATGTCCCCCTTTAAAAAGTGCACTGTTTTTGTAAAACTCGCAATGGAGAGTATTCAACAAAGTAAGTATTTAAAATTTTTTATTAAAATTATCGTTATCCTTAAAATTCAGAAGGGTATTAGAAGAGTATATTTTATTCGTTAAAATGGATATATTTGCAAGTCTTAAGACATATTTTTTCCGAATTTTTATGATTTTGATTTCAAGAAAACACAAAAAAAAAAAATGCCCCTGCCCGCCACTTTGACTTTTGTCTTATATTATAGGAGCGAACTTCGTATGGAGCTCTACAATGAAACGCAGCGAATTCATGCAATTAAATTACTCACCATAAGCCATGGTGAAATGGTTACTTCAAACTAACGCAACTAAACAAATTAAATAACTCACCGAACGAAGCGAGTCCGGTATAGAAAATTATATATATTCTTGATCAAGATCAACTCGTGAGTCGAGCTATCTATGTCCGTCCGTCCGTCTGTCCTTCCGTCCGTCTGTCCGTCTGTGTGTTGTCCGTATACACAGGATAAGAAGAAGAAGTTGAGATAATTGAATAAAACTCGATACACATGATCACATTGACTCAAAGATCTGCAATCTTGAATATTTTTGGAATCAGCCCATGGACACGCCTACCTCTCATACAATGCAAAAATTGAAAACTGCATAGATCAGCTCATAATTAACCTACAACAATAAAATTTGGTTCGCATGTGTTTCAAAACAAAAGTTTCTTAGAAAAATGGGTGTCATCCGCTTACAGACACGCCCTACTCCCATACAACCAGAATTTAAAAACTCAATAAATAAGCTCATGTTTGACGTACAGAGGTAAAATTTCGTAAATATGTATTTTATATCAACACGAAGACGTCTTCGAAATGAACCCCATACAACCCCATACAATTGAAAACGCAATTAATAAAATTATGTTTATCGTACAGAGATACAATTTGGTACGTTTTTATTTAATAACAAAACGAAGATAGTTTTGAAAAATGGACTTCATCCAACCACGGACACGCCCATCGCCCACACGTCCCATACAACAAACAATTAAAAACTCAATAAATAGGCTTTTGTTTAACCTACGGAGAAAAAATTTGGTATGTATATATTTTAAACCAAAAATAAGATGTCAAAGTTGGGCTGGACTGACTTTAAACTTTCTTTACTTGTTTGAGTTGAAACTACATTGAAACTACATTGAAACTACATTAGCAGCTTACAGAGCAATATGACCAATTGAAACGGGTAATAAAACCGAACTTAAAAATTTTAAAACCTGGGAGTTGGGCTTGTATTGCCAAGTATAAAGCACTTTTAAATGGTGATTGCATTGCATTACATTATTAGTCAAAATCTTATCTTTTTTATTTGCATCTTACCAGAGTCCAGTCTATATTCATGTGGCCACTTCCAATATTCCTTCTTGTGTCTTTCAAGTAAACGAGGAGCTGGTATTAATTTTGCACTCACAATGTGAGAACTTTTTTAAGCCTTCTCCACGCAGGGTTCTAACTTTTCTTTCGTACCTTTCCGCAAGCTTATTTTTGTGTTCAACCCATTTTGTGTTATAAATTATTATGTTTGTATGTTTAAATATCTACAACTTGAATTGATGTATAAAATAGTAAATCATTTCATGTTACTAGTACATTTTTAAATAATTGAAAAAATATTTCATAAATTTATGAAGCACATTCTATAGTCTAAGATGGTACATTCCATGTTTAGTGTAGCACATTCAATTTGAAGAGCACATTCTTTTGTGTACCACTTCACAGTAGCAATTAAATGTGAAAATTTTAAGATATAAGTTTTACGTAGAAATACTTATTTTAAGTGAAAATGCTGGAGTTTTTCAAATAGAAAAGGCTTTCCAGAGATATCAAATTTCGAAATTGATAAAAACTTAAAAATGTTATATATTTCAGTATGAATAACCTTTTAAGAACTTTAAAGTTTTATTTCAAAAGAAAGGTGTTATGATAGCTGTAAAATAGAACACAGTCTTATTGGTATTTAATTTAAATAATTCTTTAATAAAATATAATAACATAACAGAGGTAATGGTGCTTGATAAACCAAGTTTCTTATTATTTAATATAACCAAAACGCTGATAAATGATAAAAGTATCAATCCAAATTCATTAAATTTATTTGAAACAAACTAACCCACCTGCTGGCTATCATTGTAAGATTGATAAGCCATGTTTTTGTACAAAACTGACAGAAACTAATAGTCTTTACCTTCGCTTCAACAAATACTTACTTCACTACATTTATTTTTTCTTTTTTATTTTTTTTTTAACAAATTAAACATTTCGTTCCACAGAGCCCAACACATTATTTTTGCATTCATTTTAAATGACCAGTCTTTAGCTGTAATGACTGGATATCAATATTTCTTGTTTTTTTGCATCGCTTTTTTTATTCAACTTAATTAAAACAAATTATAGAGAAATAAAACCGAATAGTTCTCACTTAATTGTACATCATTATTAATGGCCAGTCATTTACCTGTGTTCAGACCAAGACAAATGTTGTGCCAAAGAAATTTCACCGCAGCACTATTTTGCAGAGACATGTCCTGCCTGAATACAACTACTAATCGGCTTAATTAAATGGTACCAGAAGAACATGCATAAATAAGACTTCGTTTCAAAAAAGAAGAAAAAATTTTTTCTCTTTTGCTCGTTTTTTTTTCCTGTCATTTAGCTAATTTTGAACTTAACAATAAACTAGCAAAAAAAAAAAGACTAACCAACAAAGAAACAACAAAGCAACCATTGACAGCAGGAAGCCTAACAAATTGACGTTAAAGGAAGTCTTAAGAACTGTGCAAGTGGCAACTCTAACTATCTCTGTAACTCTTATCCAGATACAATTATAGAGCTCTCTATTTTTTTCTATTTTTTTTTTTGTCTGTTTTGTTTTTTTTTTCATATTTAAATAGAGCTGTTTTTGAAGCAGCAGTTGACACAGCAGTTCTTTTTTTTTAATGTATTCTTTTAACTTTACTGTAAGTTTTATTTTGTTATTATTATTATTTTTGTACTGCTTTTGCATTGTGTGTTTTGTTTGGTTTGTTTGGTTTTGTGCTTCCATCAGCAGGATACCGTGTTTTACTAGATGTCAAAATTCAAATTAAGTGCGCTCATTTATTAACATAGCACCCGGTTTTAACCTCGTTCACACTACCTTTAGCTACAGAAATAACAACAACAACAACAAAAGCAGCAGTTAAAACAACTCATTTATTTTTCCTGCCACATATGCAAATTTATAACGGTAAGTGTGTAATAATATGATGGCAGGAAAATATAACGGATATATAAAATTTCCTAAATATTCTTATATAAGTGAACTTGGTTGAACGATAGCTAAATGAGTTTAAAGCAAAAGGAAAAAGTTTCGAAAATCAATTCGAAAATCAAATTTAAATGGCGGCTATTTCGGTAAATATTAGCAAAATTTAAATATTTCAATAACAAAGCAGTTATTAAAAAATAACTTAGCTTAAAAAAAAACAAAAGAGAAATTTATAAAATAATATAAGGTAGATGAAATATGAAATATGAAATATGAAATATGAAATATGAAATATGAAATATGAAATATGAAATATGAAATATGAAATATGAAATATGAAATATGAAATATGAAATATGAAATATGAAATATGAAATATGAAATATGAAATATGAAATATGAAATATGAAATATGAAATATGAAATATGAAATATGAAATATGAAATATGAAATATGAAATATGAAATATGAAATATGAAATATGAAATATGAAATATGAAATATGAAATATGAAATATGAAATATGAAATATGAAATATGAAATATGAAATATGAAATATGAAATATGAAATATGAAATATGAAATATGAAATATGAAATATGAAATATGAAATATGAAATATGAAATATGAAATATGAAATATGAAATATGAAATATGAAATATGAAATATGAAATATGAAATATGAAATATGAAATATGAAATATGAAATATGAAATATGAAATATGAAATATGAAATATGAAATATGAAATATGAAATATGAAATATGAAATATGAAATATGAAATATGAAATATGAAATATGAAATATGAAATATGAAATATGAAATATGAAATATGAAATATGAAATATGAAATATGAAATATGAAATATGAAATATGAAATATGAAATATGAAATATGAAATATGAAATATGAAATATGAAATATGAAATATGAAATATGAAATATGAAATATGAAATATGAAATATGAAATATGAAATATGAAATATGAAATATGAAATATGAAATATGAAATATGAAATATGAAATATGAAATATGAAATATGAAATATGAAATATGAAATATGAAATATGAAATATGAAATATGAAATATGAAATATGAAATATGAAATATGAAATATGAAATATGAAATATGAAATATGAAATATGAAATATGAAATATGAAATATGAAATATGAAATATGAAATATGAAATATGAAATATGAAATATGAAATATGAAATATGAAATATGAAATATGAAATATGAAATATGAAATATGAAATATGAAATATGAAATATGAAATATGAAATATGAAATATGAAATATGAAATATGAAATATGAAATATGAAATATGAAATATGAAATATGAAATATGAAATATGAAATATGAAATATGAAATATGAAATATGAAATATGAAATATGAAATATGAAATATGAAATATGAAATATGAAATATGAAATATGAAATATGAAATATGAAATATGAAATATGAAATATGAAATATGAAATATGAAATATGAAATATGAAATATGAAATATGAAATATGAAATATGAAATATGAAATATGAAATATGAAATATGAAATATGAAATATGAAATATGAAATATGAAATATGAAATATGAAATATGAAATATGAAATATGAAATATGAAATATGAAATATGAAATATGAAATATGAAATATGAAATATGAAATATGAAATATGAAATATGAAATATGAAATATGAAATATGAAATATGAAATATGAAATATGAAATATGAAATATGAAATATGAAATATGAAATATGAAATATGAAATATGAAATATGAAATATGAAATATGAAATATGAAATATGAAATATGAAATATGAAATATGAAATATGAAATATGAAATATGAAATATGAAATATGAAATATGAAATATGAAATATGAAATATGAAATATGAAATATGAAATATGAAATATGAAATATGAAATATGAAATATGAAATATGAAATATGAAATATGAAATATGAAATATGAAATATGAAATATGAAATATGAAATATGAAATATGAAATATGAAATATGAAATATGAAATATGAAATATGAAATATGAAATATGAAATATGAAATATGAAATATGAAATATGAAATATGAAATATGAAATATGAAATATGAAATATGAAATATGAAATATGAAATATGAAATATGAAATATGAAATATGAAATATGAAATATGAAATATGAAATATGAAATATGAAATATGAAATATGAAATATGAAATATGAAATATGAAATATGAAATATGAAATATGAAATATGAAATATGAAATATGAAATATGAAATATGAAATATGAAATATGAAATATGAAATATGAAATATGAAATATGAAATATGAAATATGAAATATGAAATATGAAATATGAAATATGAAATATGAAATATGAAATATGAAATATGAAATATGAAATATGAAATATGAAATATGAAATATGAAATATGAAATATGAAATATGAAATATGAAATATGAAATATGAAATATGAAATATGAAATATGAAATATGAAATATGAAATATGAAATATGAAATATGAAATATGAAATATGAAATATGAAATATGAAATATGAAATATGAAATATGAAATATGAAATATGAATTATAAATATGAAATATGAAATATCAAATATGAAATACGAAATATGAAATATGAAATATGAAATATGAAATATGAAATATGAAATATGAAATATGAAATATGAAATATGAAATATGAAAAATGAAATATGAAAATATGAAAAGTATAAAGTGAAAAGTAAAAATTGAAAAGTGAAAAGTGAAAAGTAAAAAGTTAAAAGTGAAAAGTGAAAAGTGAAAAGTGAAAAGTGTAAAGTAAAAAGTGAAAATTAAAAAGTGAAAAGTGAAAAGTGAAAAGTGAAAAGTGAAAAGTGAAAAGTGAAAAGTGAAAAGTGAAAAGTGAAAAGTGAAAAGTGAAAAGTGAAAAGTGAAAAGTGAAAAGTGAAAAGTGAAAAGTGAAAAGTGAAAAGTGAAAAGTGAAAAGTGAAAAGTGAAAAGTGAAAAGTGAAAAGTGAAAAGTGAAAAGTGAAAAGTGAAAAGTGAAAAGTGAAAAGTGAAAAGTGAAAAGTGAAAAGTGAAAAGTGAAAAGTGAAAAGTGAAAAGTGAAAAGTGAAAAGTGAAAAGTGAAAAGTGAAAAGTGAAAAGTGAAAAGTGAAAAGTGAAAAGTGAAAAGTAAAAAATAAAAAGTAAAAAATAAAAAGTAAAAATTAAAAAGTGAAAAGTGAAAAGTGAAAATTTAAAAGTTAAAAGTAAAATATGAAAATTAAAATATGAAATACAATAGATATATATATATATATACAATATAGATAAGTTTGATATATGTAATGTGAATTTTTGATATATGTAGTGTAATTGGCACCAAAACTATCCTTTAAATGAATGATAACTCTCATACCAACTATTAAATATTTTAACTGTGCATATATCTTAGATTTCTTTTTAAGCTACATAATTGTGCCTTTGCTGAATATGCTTCTCCAAGCATAATTTAGGGTCCATTAAATTAAAATTACTGTAGCACACGCAGTTGGAAAAAAAAGTCCCAAAGGCAAGCTATTTGGCTGCTATTAATAAACCATTTACTCATACAAGCTACAAGCTGTGGTGACCTTTGCATATTTTGTATTCTTCAACCCTCAAGAACCAGTAACCCTTTTTTTGCTGCCTGAGTCGCTCTCTGTTAAGCTACTAGTAACTACCAGCAACAAATCTACATGCTTCACTTTAAGCCTTAAACAACAAAAGCTACAGCAACAACAACAACAATACCAACAATAAGAACGACAACCACGACAGCAAAAAATTCACTTAATGCCTTGTTTGAGCAGTAAAAACCTTTACTTAATATGTGGCTCACTAGCATTTGGTACTCTTGGGAACGCTGTTAAGTTTTTTATAGAGAAGTTTGCCCAGAGTCACGCAAGCTGGCAAGCAAGCCGCTTAAGACTCTCATGTGACTTATTTGCTAGCAATTTAATTTAATTTCACTCCCCCTTTTTTACTTTTTCAATACGAGTTATTATTTTTTTTTTTTTTTTGCTTGTCCCAGCTTTTATTATGCTAGAGCACAGCTATTATAAATGTTTGCATAACGGTTTAGAAGACGGTTTTATGATGATGTTCATTATTAGTTAGCTTAGGCTAGACATTTTCTTTAACCTTGGTTGTTTATTTGAATTGTTTTGTTGTTAGCATTTTATCAAAATCTTCAGCTGTGTCTGCTAAAATATTTGCTGCATTTATTAGAAATTTAGTCGAGAAGATGTCTGCTAAAGATTGCTATAAAAAAAAAATCAGTTTCAATAAAGTTAAGCTAATATTTTCAGCTTTGCAAGATCTCACCTTATTTGATTGTCTGGCTTAGAATCATAAACTTATCTCATTGTTTTTGTCTGCTGTCTGTTTTTGTTATAATCAAAATATGTCTCAAGTTTCTTCAGTAGAATGGTTGTATCGTCAGACCGACTTAGCTGTCAGATTTTCTTTGTAGTTTTAGTCTCTGCCTTTAGCCTTAAATAGCTGTTATTTTCAAATTTTACTCAATTAAGCTTTAAGCTTATATGCTATGGCAATTCATAGTTTAAAATATTTTTATAAAAATATACTTATTATATTTAATATATGTTGGTTTTTTAGTATTTTCTCTTTAAAGCTCAATAACTGCTGAACTGAATATTTTTTAAAATTCAGTAGACAACGAAACGGCGTAGGCGCGGGTTGCTGCAAATTAGTTTTTAAGCTTATACTTGTTCGTTTATGTTCCTGTGATGTCTACCAGCGTTATATTTTTATTGTTAAACTTTATGTTTAATGTTTTAATATAACAGTGTCCCTGATGATGAACTCCGGCGGAGTTCGAAATATTGGACAAAATAAATAAAAAACATTTTATTATAAACAAATTAATTTGTTTTAATATAAAATAGTGACCGGACCTTAAGCCCAAACAAATAACAAATCAACACATTAAGAGAGGTCGACGAAATATTAAATTATAATTCTCAAAATTCTCACTACTTTGTGATACGCAAAATTACATTTGCCTGTTTGTTTGAAAGCTTATGTAAATCGGCTTTTAAAGTAATTTAAAACAATAAAAGTTATCATATCATGTTTTCATTTCATTGAAATTAAACTGAAAACACCGTTATTTATGAAATTATTTCATAAACAGCATACAAACACGTTAACAAATGCAATCAATGATGTTCCATTAATATTAATTACTGAAAATATTATTTTTTCTTTCTTTTTTTTATATTTTATGGCTTACTTAACCAAAACATTTTCAGCTTGGTTATCATTCATTAACTTCTATTGTGTGTGTGTGTGTATGTGTTTTTTTATGTTTTTCTCTCTGATGCTTTTAACATTAAAAATAAATGATATGATTTAATATTTTTTTATTTTATGTGGCAAATAATTCATTGATTGAATCTCATACAAACAGCCAAACAATCAGACACACGCAGAGGCGCATAAATTTATGAACACATGCACACAAAAATATTCACACGCACATCAAAATGTATGCACTTGAGTTTGACAAATAATATCGATCAAAATATTTGCCATATGTGGTTGCAGTCAAAAGATAAACTGTTAATAACATCAATAAAATTGATGCAAAGTGTTGGTTTGACATTGTTTGTTGTTTGTGGCTGGTTGATGAAAGTGAGTTCCATTGAAAATGATGAGTTGTTAACATAACGTAATAAAAGCTACTGTTGCTCTTTATATAATTAATGATGCGCAAAGATTAACGGATTACAAGCAGGAACAGAAAATTGGTAACTAGAACGCTGGATGTAAATAAAAACACTTCGTTTTATTGGCAAAAATATAGGAATGTTGAATTTTACGTTTTAATGCTTTAAATAAGTTTTTATGTAGTTCAATTTTTCTACTTTGCATTTGTGTTTTAAAATTGTTTTTTAGCTATAGAGTTTTATATTTTCTGAAAATGTATTACTTTAAAACTACGCTACGATGAAAGCAGATTCAACAGTTCTTATCTTACCTATCACAGGACAGGTTCGATATAACTCAGAACAGGAAGAAAAGTTTTTATATGTGCTTTGCTTTAATTATCTTATCGTTACCAATATTTTAGTGGAAGTATGCTTGACTGTCATGCAGAGGACGTGGGTTCGTATCCTAGCTGTTTAAAATTCAAAAATTTTAAATTAGTTTAAGTTTTCATTCTAGTTCTCCGTTTCATTAAAGGCTTGGTCAAAATTAATCTTAAAAATTAATTTGCTTGCAATCTTGAAAAAATTGTACACATAATTTATTACATAAAAAAAAAATATTTTCAGATAAAAAATTTCTGTAGTATTTTTCTCGGGGATTGAACCCTGGTCAGTCGAGTAATAAACGTGAACGCTAGCAATCTTGGCTAAACAGGAACTTTCAAGACATTGATAGTTCTCTAGCCTGGCCACTGATTAGGTTCAAAGTATCTATGAGGTGTCAATTGACTCCTGCCGAAATATTTTCTGGGCTTCTAACCAGGACTTCTAACCAGAAACTCTCTCAACTCTGAGGGTTCTTTCAGATGGAAGGAGAGTCAACAAGATGGTTTTTCGGGTACGCTTAATTTGTAAAAAAATAAAACTAATCCTTTCAATCAGTCTAGCATCAATTTAAAGTAGATTTGACCACAAACAGGGTCATGACCCTTGTTAGAATAATTTTTAAGACAAATTTTAAAAATACCGTGAGATAAAATTTGCCTTCTCGGAACTAATATGCTTGTTCTGGGACTTTGATTTGATAAATATGGGTCATGCTTTTTTAAATCAAACACAATTTTGACAGACGCAGTTTTAATTTGCCTGACAATTTTTTAATGGTTCTTTATCGAAAAAACAGACACGTGTTCGAGGATTTTTTGTTTTATTTTTTAACAATAGAGTGGCTAAAAGTTTGAGATTTAAGGTGGGACATAACATTCGCGGCAGAGAAAACAGACCTTGTTTTAAAAATTCATAACTCCATTGTTTGTCAAACACAAACATTTTTCCAAAATTTATTATTGTAGAGAATTGAATAAATTACAAAAAAAATTCCAAAAAATATATTTTTACACCAACATGGTTTTATAGAACTACAAACTGGCCGCAGAGAAAAAAAACGGGGCCTCGTGGTTGCAGCGCTGGAAGCCGCAAAAATTCTGCGATCTGAAAAAAAAAATGACTTTTTTAAATCTTAACAGAATTTTTTATCGTCTGACTGCAGCTTTTTTTAAATTTTTTTTTCAATTTAAGGTGATGTTCCAAATTTGAAAGTGTGTTTTTTCGAAAAAAAATATTGACTTTCAAAATTCATACGATAGCGAATAAAGTTTAAAAAAAAAGAAAATTTCGTCAAAAAATGAAACCGCAACCAGTACGAAAAACATGGTTTCGAGATAAATGCGTTCAAAGTTTGTCAACAACTGTTTGTGAACGGCTGTAACTTTTGAACGCGTAGGATTTTGTCCATGAAATCTTGTTATTCTTAGAATCTTAAGAATATTTACTTAAATACAAAAATAGGAAAGAGTCGATTTCATAAAACGGCCAATGTCAAGTCCCCTCTTAAGTGATTTTTGCCTCGGAGGCTAATTTTTAAAAATGCATAACTCCGATTCTTTTTAATAAGAGAGATTTATTTTCATTTTTAAGAACACAGGGTGCATTTTATGCCTTCATTCAAGGTAAAAATGAAAAAAAAAGAAAACATCGATACAATGATATGATACAATGAAAGATAATTTATTTATTGGGTCCCTAATTCCATACTTTTTTTATAAATTTGTTTATAAAATACTCATTTCAAGGTCATTGCAAGGTCAAAATTAAAAAACACCTATACACGATATCCATTAACCTGATATATAGTCTTTTTTGTTCGCTAATTACTAATCTGAGGTCAGTTTGTCTATATTTAACTTATTTCAAGGTCATTCCAAGGTCAAAATGAAAAAAATTAACAGAAAAATATATCCAATATTCCGATATATAGATTTTTTTTGGTCGGTGATTCCGAATTCGAGGTCGTTTTTGTTTATATTAAGCTTATTTTAAGGTCATTTCAAATTCAAAATGAAAAAAAAAACATATTTCATATTTCATATTTCATATTTCATATTTCATATTTCATATTTCATATTTCATATTTCATATTTCATATTTCATATTTCATATTTCATATTTCATATTTCATATTTCATATTTCATATTTCATATTTCATATTTCATATTTCATATTTCATATTTCATATTTCATATTTCATATTTCATATTTCATATTTCATATTTCATATTTCATATTTCATATTTCATATTTCATATTTCATATTTCATATTTCATATTTCATATTTCATATTTCATATTTCATATTTCATATTTCATATTTCATATTTCATATTTCATATTTCATATTTCATATTTCATATTTCATATTTCATATTTCATATTTCATATTTCATATTTCATATTTCATATTTCATATTTCATATTTCATATTTCATATTTCATATTTCATATTTCAAATTTCATATTTCATATTTCATATTTCATATTTCATATTTCATTTTTCATATTTCATATTTCATATTTCATATTTCATTTTTCATATTTCATATTTCATATTTCATATTTCATATTTCATATTTTTTTATTTAATTGATATTTTTTCATCAAAGGCTGTTTTATTCAATTAGAAAACGAGACATGAGTCATCCTTAAATAACTCAACAAAACATTCCGGTTGTTGGTATGGACATTATGTTAAATAGAGAAAAAAATACCAACTTCGCCTAATCAAGTGAAATTAAAAAGTACCACAACTATGTTCCATAATTTTTTTTGTTTTAAAAGTTTTTATAATTCCAACAGTTTACTTCAGCTAGTTTTTTTTTATTATATTTCTTGACTTCTTTAAATTTGTTTTCACTTTAAGCACAAATACCGCCCCTGAAAACACACTTGAGTAATTTTGTCCTTCTCTTGATTTTGAATTTTTCTCTTGAGTTACTATCTACTTGTTTTTTTTATGCTACAAAAAAAAATTATTCCAGCTAGAGATTGTATTTTTCTAAATTCTATTGCAATCAGGCTTACTTATTTCCATATTCATTCAACTATTTTGCATTTTACATAGAAAAAACTTTCAACCTACTGCTTACCTGAAGACCTGCCTGTCGCCTGCCCCTACACACACACACACACACACACACCCACATATAATTGCTTCAACTTTGACTTATTCTCCTTAGCAACCTTTGCAATGTGAAAATAGTAAAGCACAAAAATATTTAAATTGGCAAAAACTCTGCCTAGAGTCATAGCAATGCAGGACAGCTGAAATAGGCAAACAGACAAGCAGACAGTTAGGCTGGCAGGCTGCTGAACTTAGGCTCCATGGCACGCAATATAAGCCTAGTTGGCAAATCAGCATATTTACACGTGACATTTGCAGCCATTTTTCAACACACAGCAAGATTAGATTGCAAGATACGCTCTTTTGCTATATGAAGAGGAGTTTCATGTTGAAAAAAAAAATAGCAACAACAATAACAACAACAGCACAAAAGCTTTTTAGCTGTAGTGCTTGCTGCTGGCAGCCACTTGACAGCAACGTATTTAAATAAAAATTTACATTTTTATTTATATATTTTTTGTTTATTTATTTATTTCTTCTTGCCTGTTACTGCCTTTAAGATACTCACACAGCTATACGAGTTCAACACAAACACAAACACAAACACCTCACCTCAACTCAACTCAATTCAACTCATCTCAGCTAAGAAAATTGTATCTCAAAAGCTACGTGTATAAATTTTAAGCCCAATCTTGTAGTTTAAACGTAGACGCTTCTGTTACAACCTCAACCTTTGACAGTTTTGTGGCAACACAAGGATTTGCAAATCATTTTGAGGTTATGTGCTTGCAACTACTTAAATACATTTCGGCGTTGTTGTTACTTTTATACTGTTTTTGCCTTTATTGTTGTTGTTGTTGTTGTTGGTTTTGTTGTTATTTTGTCTCTATACAAATCTGCCTGTCACAATTTTGAAGTGGATTCTGTGCCAGCATCTATGCTTCGTTGAATTTTAAATTTCCACTCGTTTGAACATAAAATGAATATAATATATATATATATATATATATCTATATATATCTACATAAACACACATACATACATACGTATATATACAAAGTGCCATGATGGCGCGGATAGAGTCAGTTACGATTTGACATCAACACAAGTAGAACCGAACCTTTAGGGTCTTACTTCATTTCGTTTTAGGTGTTGTGCCAAATATTTTGTTGACAGCTGCCAGTTGTCACAGAAACAAGGTAATGAAAGGTTTTTCCAGCAAATTAAATGCTCTTAAAACAGATAAAAGAACGAATAACAAAACAAAAAAAAAAAAAAAAGGAAAACTGCTGTCAGTTCCGATTACATTTCTGTGGCCTTAATATGAGCAGTATTTAAAATTCCTTTCGATGAATTTCATTTTATTGACTAGCATTCTAGTATTTCAATTTTATTTCTAGTGCTGTAAGTCAAAGGATTAAAATTGACAAAATATCTTAGAAGGATATAAAGTTTCAGAAAGAAATTTCTTTTGACATGACAATATAACGCCTTAACGCACAGCACGTCGCTTCGTAAAGGTCATCGATAAAATGTGTGATATGTGAGTAAAGGTTACTACTTTGGCTTCATGACTGAAATAATAAAAGTGCCTATGACGTTCACATGATACCAAGAGAATGACTTAAGGATTTACAGAGTATGGTTGCTACGATAGAAATAATAACAGGATACTCCTTTTCCCACAGCAAAAAAAAAAATCACTATCACTACCATCAGCAGCAAATCAACATTGATCACAATATCAACATTAATCATTGATTTTGAGTAAAAATCATTGATTTTGAATTCGAAAAATCTTTCATTTTGATTTAATCATTAATTTGATAAAAAAATTGATTGATTGATCAAAAATCATTGATATTGATTTTGAACCAAAATCATTGATTTTGATATTGATCAAAACCACAAAACCATATATTTATATAAATTTATTTTTATCAACAAATCATTAATATTTATTTTTGGATAAAAAAAAATTGGTTTTGAATTTGATCAAAAATCCTTAATTTTGAATTTCTTCATCTTATCATTGATTTTTATTTTAATCAAAAATCTAATACCAAAGATTTTTGATAGTTATTTTGATCAAAAATCATTAATATTTACTTTTGATAAAAAAAATTGATTTTGAATTGATAAAAAATCCTTCAATTTGATCAAAAATCATTGATTTTATTTTGATATAAATTACTTATTTTTATTGTTTTTTCAAAATCATTGATTTTTATTTTGATCAGAAAGTATTGATTCTTATTTTGTTTAAAAATCTTTGATTTTGATCATCAATCATTGATTTTGATTTTGATCAAAAAACATTGATTTTGATTATGATCAAAAATCATTGGTATTGATTTTGATCAAAAATCATCGATATTGATTTTATTTTAAAATCATTAATTCCGATTTTAAAAAATAAATCATTGATATTAATTTTAATCAAAAATTATTGATTTTGATTATGATTGAAAATTATTGATTTTTATTTTGTTCAAAAATCTTGGATTTCGATTTTGATCATCAATCATTGATTTTGATTTTGATCAAAACTTATTGATATTGATTTCGATAAAAATCACTGATTGTAATTTTGGTCAAAAATCAAATTTTGCTTATTATTTAAAATTATTGAACTAAATTTTAATCAAAAATTTTTGATTTTGATTACCATTGAAAATTATTGATTTTTATTTTCAAAAATCTTTGATTTTGATTTTGATCATCAATCAGTGATATTGATTAGATAAAAACTGATTGATTTTGATTTCAATAAAAATCATTGAATGTTATTTTGGTCCTAACTTTCTTAAAATCTAACTTTGCTTATGATTTAAAATGATTGATTTCAATTTTAATCAAAAATTATTGATTTTGATGATAATTAAAAATTTTAATTTTGGTCTTCAATCACTAATTTTGATCAAAAATTATTGATTTTTATTTTATTACAAAATCTTTGATTTTGATCAAAAATCATCGATATTGATTTTATTTTAAAATCATTAACTCCGATTTTAAAAAAAAATCATTGATATTAATTTTAATCGAAAATTATTGATTTTGATTATGATTAAAAATAATTGATTTTTATTTTCAAAAATCTTTGACTTTGATTTTGATCATCAATCATTGATTTGGATTTTGATTAAAAATTATTGATTTTTATTTTATTAAAAAATCTTTGATTTTGATTTGGATCAAAAGCCATTGATTTAAATTTTAAAGAAAAATTATTGATTTTGATAATGATTCAAAATTATTGATTTTTATTCTAAAACTCTTTGATTTTAATTTGGATTTGATTTTTGGATTTGATTTTGATCAAAACTTATTCATATTTCTTATAATCAAAAATCATTAATATATATTTTTGATAAAAAAAATTGGTTTTGAATTTGATCAGAAATCATTGTTTTGCTTTTGATAAAATCTTATTTTGACTGTTTTTTGAAAATCATTAATTTTAATTTTTATCAGAAATTATTGATATTTATTTTGTTCAATCAATTGATTGTGATCATCAATCATTGATTTTGATATTGATCACAAACATTGATTTTGGTTTTGATCAAAAATCATTGATTTTGATTATAATTAAGAATAATTGATTTTAATTTTCAAAAATCTTTGATTTTGATGAAGATTTATTGTTTTTTGTTTGATTAAAAATATTTGATTTGATTTTGATAAAAAAATTTGTTTTGAATTTGATCAAAAATCATTACTTTGATTTTGATAAAAATCACTTATTTTGACTGTTTTTTGAAAATCGTTAATTTTTATTTTTATCGGAAATTATTGATTTTTATTTTGTTCAAAAATCTTTGATTTTGATCATCAATCATTGATTTTGATTTTGACCAAAAAACATTGTTTTTGGTTTTGATCAAAAATCATTGATTATATTTTAATCAAAAATTATTGATTTTTATTTTCAAACATCTTTGATTTTGATAAAAATTTATTGTTTTTTGTTTGATCAAAAAATCTTTGATTTTGATTTTGATCAAAAATCATTGATTTTATTTTAATCAAAAATTATTGATTTTTATTTTGTTCAAAAATCTCTGATTTTGATTATGATCATCAATCATTGATTTTGATTTCGATAAAAATCATTGATTGTGATTTTAATCAAAAATCAAAGTTTGATTTTTATCAAAAATCAAAGTTTGATTTTTATAAAAAATTATTGATCAAAAATCATTGATTTCGATTTCGATCCAAAATCATTTATTTCGATATTTATCAGAAATCCTTTATATAATTATTGATAAAAAATCATTGATTGTGATTGTAATTCAGAATCATTGATTTGGTTTTGATAAAAATCGTTGATTTTGATTTTGATTTTGATCAAAAATCATTGATTTTGATTTTAAACAAAAATCATCGATTTTGTTTTTATTGATCAAAACCACAAAATCATTGATATTAATTTTGATCACAAATCAGTGATAAATATTTTTGTTAAAAAAAAATGGTTTTGAATTTGATCACAAAAATCAAAACCACAAAACCACAAAATCATTGATATTAATTTTGATCACAAATCAGTGATAAATATTTTTGTTAAAAAAAAATGGTTTTGAATTTGATCAAAAATCCTTGATTTTGAGTTTCATCTCATCATTGATTTTGGATTTAATGAATAATCCGATATCAATGATTTTGATCAAAACGCATTGATATTTGGTATTGAATTTGATCAAAAATCATTCATTTTGATCAAAAATTATTTTATATTTTATTTTGATAAAAATCAATTATTTTGATTTTGTTTATTAATTTTTATTTTTATCAGAAATTTATTTTTATTTTGTTAAAAAATTTTTGATTTTGATCAAAGAACATTGATTTTTATCAAAAAAAATTTTGATTATTAAAATTATTGATTTTGATTATGATTAAAAGTTTTCAGTTTTATTTTCAAAAATCTTTGATTTTGATCAAAAATTATTGATTTTTATTTTATTAAAAATTTTAGCTTTTTATTTTGATCAAAAATCATTTATTTGAATTTTAATAAAAATTTCTTGATTTTGGTTTTGATTAAACAATCAAAAATAAAATTTTTCATCAAATCTTTCAAAAATCTTTGATTTCGATTATGATCATGAATCATTTTGATTTTGATCAAAACTTATTGATTTTGATTTCGATAAAAATCATTGATTGTGATTTTGGTCAAAAATCAAATTTTGATTTTGATCAAAAAATATTTATTTTGATATTGATCAAAAGTCATTGGTTTCGATTTTGATCAAAAAATATTTATTTTGATATTGATCAAAAGTCATTGATTTCGATTTTGATCAAAAATCATTGATTTCGTTTTTTTTAAAAATATTGATTTTGAACAAAAACCATTGATTTTAATTTTGATCACAAATTATTGATTTTGCTTTTAATCAAAAATTATTGTTTTTTTTTTTTGTTGTTCAAAAATCTGTAATTTTTTTTTTTTTACAAATATGATAGATTTTCATATTGATTAAAAATCATTGATTTTAGTTTTGATTTTATTATTGATTTTGGTCAAAAGTTATTGATTTTGATAAAAAGTCGTTGGTTCGACTCAAAAATCATTGATTTTGATATTGATCAAGAATTATCGATTTGATTTTGATCAAAATCATTAATTTTGATTTTGGTAAAAATCTTTTATTTTGATCAAAAATCAGTGATTTTGATCAAAATTCATTAAGTTTGATTTTGATTAAAAATCATTGATTTTGATTTTGATAAAAACATGTCTCTTAATTTTCAACAAAAATAATTTTTTTGATATTAATCAAAAGACATTGATAAAGATTTTGGATTTGATTTAATCAGTGATTTTGATCAAAAATCATTGATTGTGATTATGAAAAAATTATTGATTTTTATTAAAATCAATTTTTGATTTTGATCAGAAATCATTGATTTTGATTTTACCAACAACATTAACATCAGCATCAAAGATATGTTTAAAGATAAGTACAGTATTTAAACAATGGCTTAGGACTAAGATTAGGTTATGTATTCTGACAAGAATATGAACATAGATTAAGCAAGGACATGGTAACATTAGAAACAAAATAAGTAATTATAAAGTACAAGTATTAGAATACCAGAATTAGAACAGAGTCTTTGACAAGCTTTGACTCATGGATATAAACTTAGTTTTAGACATATCTTAGGATAAAGACTAGATTGGAGCAATTATTTAGACAAGCATTTGAACTCAGATTAAGGTAAGGATTAAGATAAGAGCTAGGATTGGAATATGTTTTGAATCAAGAATGTAAATTATGTAAATAAGCACAAGGACAGTGACTGGAATCATACAAATGTTAAGACAAAAATTTACCCTTTTGACCCCAACGTTGCTAACAAGCAACTTTGATTTCTTAGCACCGTTTAATTTGCAACAAACGGAACTAACTCTTCAAAGAAGACATCAAATTGAATAATTGCAGTTCTTATAATAAAAAAATAACAAAAAAATAAGAATTTTGTTGCGATAACTACGACGCATTTTTCAGAGTTAAATTTTAACAAATTGAGCAAAAAGTGCAATTAAGTGAAATCATAAATTTATTAAACAAGAATGCAGTTTTAGCCATAAAATGGTTAAAATAAAAGTACAAAATACAAAAATAAAATATTTTAAAAACGAGCATTATTGCATTATAGTAACACGATAACTCTAGATGTCTGAAATCTTCAAAAATGCTTAACTTAGATCTAATAAACACAAAAATGTTATGAAAAACAATTTTCAGACAGCTAGTTCAGGAGCGGGGTCGAAAGGGCTAAGAAAAGAATTTGGTCAAAGATTGGTAGAAGAGTAAAGATTTTGAATAAGATTTATTGAAGGTTTAGAACAAGAATACAATTGGATAAGTATTACGAGAAGGATAAGAACAAAGATAGCAAAAAATATTGTGTCTTTAATACATATAAGCAGGTCAATCAATATAACACCATAAATTGGTATTAAGACATACATTTAACAGAGATTAAAAAAACAACAGAGTACAAATATGTTACTTACAAAACCTGAACTGATTTAGGCGAGGGTAAGGACAAGAACAAAGTTATAGATATGGTACGGGGCATAAGATAAGATAAGACATCAAATATGATAGATTGGATAAGGATAAAGAAAAGAACTAAAATATGTTTGACGACAAGATTTAGGACAGTTAATAATGTTAGTATGTAAATTAGAATACAACTTTCGCACATCCTTTCGCTCAACTAACTCTTTTTTTAAATGAAACTTGCTTAAATATGCAATTTTAATTACAAAAGTCAAACACTTTCATCAAATATTAAAGTGTTTTTATGAAATTAAATTTTTTTATAAATAAAAGACTAGCCATAACTTTGTGTGTAACTTGCATTAAATAATCACATAGAATATTTGCGTTAGACCTACAATTAAAAAAAATTAAATTGCTGTATGAAATAAAAAATACAATTCTGTCAGGCCATTATTTATTGTCATGACATACGATTTACTTTCTATATGTTTAAGCAAATTAAATGCAGTCAATTGAATGCTTTGAACTTGCAAAACAGAAAATAAAAACTGCCAAGTGCTGTGGTTTTCTTTCAACTTTCATCAAAACATTCTTTTTTTCATAGCCTTCCTTGCCATGCCTAAATTAATATCATTATTTGCTTGCATTAAATTTTGCTACAAATTCTGACAATACATATGAGTTAAAGTATTTTTATGTTATGTTATGTTGCAAGCCATAAAAAACCATCAGCCATAACATGCTTGTTATATCTTTTATTTATTTTTTTTTTGTTGTTGTTTTGTTTCTTGTTAGAATGTTTTAATTTGCACCCTGCTTGCACCTTGTCTGTACTCATTAGTAAGAAATATTGTTGCCCTTAAATCAGTTCTTGCAACTTCACCCTACCGAACACCAGCCAACAACAACCAGCTCTCTCTAGAATCGACAGAAATTCTTGTACAAATAAAGGTGCGTGCCTTGTAGACATCCACAAAGATAGGATATTCATGGCAACACCTTTAAATAAATATAAACATTCCAATGTAGGGAATGGAAACAGGAAAAAGAAAGCATTAAAAGAAAAAAAAAAAAAAACAAATAACACGCATACCAGCTTACCTTGAGAAGCTAGAGGTTTTCATGAACACACCCATAACATGTGTGAGAGTGAGTTTAGCTTTGTTTGTTTGTTTGTTTGTGCGCTTGTTGGTAGTTGTGTACATGTGTTTTCACCAACATGTGATGTGTTCTTTACTAATCCGTCGTTGTGTGTGTTGGAGAGTGTGCTATTGTGTTTATTGAAGCGCTTCCGGTGGAAGCACTTGCTTATTAAGCTGCTTGTGTAAAACTCTATTACATATGCTAAGCTTTTTTTCAAAACGTGGCGTTCGTTTAGATATAAGCCATGTATTTAAGCTACAATAAAAAAATTATAAAAGTAACTTAAAGAGTGCTTATATGTTACCTACATAAAATTAAGCCCACAAATTTAAATTAAATTTTTTTTTTTTTGCTCTCTATACTAGAGTATCATTTTAATATAATAAAAAAGCAATATATGACAACAGTTATTTATAGATTTATGCTTGAGATTGTGTTATATACTATATATGTCTGATTCCAACGCACAAACGTAAATATAAACTCTGCCAACATTATCTAGTTATATGATATCGATTTTATAATCAAGAACTTTTATTTGTATGCGTATATTAAATATGAATTAAAACGCTAGCTCGCTGAGCTTCTCTGCCTGCGCGGGCACAAACATGTAGCCAGCATGTTGCATAAATCATGGCCCACACACACACAAAAACTCGCCACACATGAAACTCTGAACAAACTTAATACCTAAACATATGCAGTCAAATCAATAGAGTATCATATAGCAGGAGCATGAGGTAGCAACAATGTCCTTGAAATAACCTACATTAGCATAATTAAACTGACATTAATTATAATGCTAAATTAAGTGCGAAATTTACTACTTTTTCGCTCAAGTAAACAGCAACTTATGTTGCTTGTGTGTGCAACAGACACACACACACACAGAAGCATTCCAATCACAAAAGCACACACTTGCCGACACATAACACTTAAACCTAGAACGAACCCACACATTTACAACAAAGCGCAAAAATAGGCAAAAAAGTGTCATACGATAATATTTTAGTACAACTATACAACAGCAACAGCAAAATCAACACGGTATTCTAATTAACAATGTGGTTGTACAACTAGCAGAGTATGTGTGTGTTTAAAATTTAATATCGATTTTAATTTTATACCTTCCGAGCGCCAATTAAATTTGTTGCTCGCAACAGTGTAATTAATAAGTTTACACATACTCCAGCACAATCATAAACACACACACACACTTCGTTACAACTTAAAGCTTTTAACATTGGCCATTTAACTGGCCACCTCATATTTTGGCATTATTTTAATTTATGTTCTCATGCAGCCAATTTATAAAATATTCGCCACGTTGCAATGGCGTTAAGGTAGCTGGCAGCAACTTAGAACCTCACTCGAATAAATTACATCAAATACATACCTTTATAATATATATTGAGTTTAAACAGTCGACATAAATTCTAAATGGCTGCACGTTTAAAAAAGACAAGCACTGAAGCAACGAAATATATAAAAAATAAATAAAACAAAAAATATATAATATCATAGAAGAACCGAAATTGATTGGCTGATTGAGTGTTTCATTGTTTGATTGTTTGATTGCCTTGGTTTGGATTGCGTGCTGCCGTCAGCCACTTAAAGTGCATTCAAGGACGTTGCTAGCACGAAATTCCTCAAGGCATGCAAAGGGCAAATTGGCTGCTTGAGCTTAGAAAATAAAACTAAAGCCGTGTACATTAAAAATAACAAAACACTGTTACTGAGACTTTCTTCACATAAACATTTGACATTTCAGACTTGTTCAAAAATTTTGCGTGCTCTAATAATTTTCTAAATTAAAAGAAAGAGTTAAGGCTGAACATTGATTTTTCTATTTCAACTTTTTCTATAACTCTTCCCCTTCAACTGTTCAATTCTTCCTATCCTTGGAAAAATTATGTCAGCAGCAGCGTTTAAAAAACTTAAGAAAACTTCAGTTGCTTTTGCTTTTGCTTTGCTGTGCTTATTGAAAATCGAACAGCAACAGCAAAAGCAACAGCATTAAAAATAATTTGTTTTACTGCGTAGTGCTGCGAAAGCAAAAGAAATTCTATTATTGCTTTGCTTATCATTTTGCTCTTCTTATTTGTCGCAGCACTACAAAAACAGCGATTCGTTTGCTATGCTTCGTTTTGCTGAGGTATGAAAATAGTTTCAGCAAAACAGCAAAAGAACAGCAGAACAGCAACTTTTTGCTGCGGTAGTGCTACCGACAGTTTTTCAAAGTAACAACATACATACACCACTGCGCACAAGTGTACATATTAGCATAGAAACGTCGAAGAAGAAATCACGAAAGCCAAACGAATACACAACATCCGAAAGCAAAGTGAAACTTAGCTGCTTAATAACTGCTGCTGTCGTAGTGCTGTGACAAATTAGAAAAGCAAAATGAAAAGCAAAGCAATAAAATAATTTATTTTGCTTACGTAGCACTACGCAGTAAAAAAAATTCTTTTTAACGTAGCACTACGCAGTAAAATAAATTATTTTTTAATGCTGCTGCTTTTGCTTTGCTTTTTAAAATTCACACAGCAAAGCAAAATGAACAGCATAACAATGTTTTTAAAAACTGTCGGTAGCACTACCGCAGTAAAAATTTTGTTGCTTTTGCTATTCTGCTGAAAGCAATTTTAACCCTGGTAAGCATTAGATGATGATGATGATGATATGGTTAATTCGTACTTATTGTTGTTATTGAGTGGTATGAAAATTTTGTAGTTCTATGTTCTTTATATCACTTGAATTTATTGAAAAGCTTGATTTTCTTTTTCTATCAACTATTAGATGACCTCCAGTACAGTACAAAAGTCACTCAAAAATGCACAAAAACGCAGAAGACGTCAAAATTGCTTCAGACCAAAAAATGCTAATCACTCGAAGATACTATAATTTTTATACTATTTAATTTTTGTATTTGAATTGCTTAGATTTTCGATTCACGCTAGTCCGCATCAATGCAGCGCTCTTGCCACTTAATGAGAGAGTGAGAGTGCGCCCGTTTGTGAAGGATTTTTTTTTCAAGATCTTCAAAGATTTTCAATCAAATTTTTCAAAGATCAAATTTTTCAAAGATTTTTATACCCTAAACCTGAAAGGTCAGGGTATATTAACTTTGTGCAAACGTTTGTAACGCATAGAACGAAGCGAGTCCGGTATAGAAAAGTATATATATTCTTGATCAGCGTCACCACGTGAGTCGAGCTATCCATGTCCGGCCGTCCGTCCGTCCGTCCGTCCGTCCGTCCGTCTGTGTGTTGTCCGTATACACAGGATAAGAAGAAGGAGTTCAGATAATTGAATGAAACTTGGTACACATAGTCACATGGACCCAAGGATCTGCACTATTGAATATTTTTGGAATCCGCCCACGGACACGCCTACCTCCAATACAACGCAAAAATTGAAAACTGCATAACTCAGCTCATAATTAACCTACAACAATAAAATTTGGTATGTATGTGTTTTGTATCAACAAAAAGATGTCTTCGAAAAATGGACGTCATCCCTTCACGGACACGCCCACCTCCCATACAACTCAAAAATTGAAAACGCAATAAATAAGCCTCTGTTTAACCTACAGAGCTAAAATTTGGCACGAATGCTTTTTATGACAAGACAAAGATGGTTTTGAAAAATCCATCCGCATACGGACACGCCTACCTCCCATACAACCCAAAAAGTTTAAAACTCAATAAATAAGGTTATGTTTGTCATAGAGAAATTAAATTTGGTATGTTTGTATTTTATACCAAAACTAAGGTGTGTTCAAAAATTGGGAGTAATCCGTCCATGAACACGCCCACCTCTCATAGCGAAAGCACAATAAAGGCATTAACTGTGAGCTACAGCAATAAAACTTGGTATGTGTAAATTTTTCGTCACCATTTAAATCAAATTAAAATATAGGCTTCATCCGCCCACGAAGACGCCCATTTACAATAAAATTTTTTTTGTTTTTGAACAGTGGGTTTAGGGTATTTCATAGTCGGCCTAGACCGACTTTAGACTTTCTTTACTTGTTTTCAATATCTTCAACCAATGACGTAGAATTCAGTAAAAATGCTGTTAGAAATAAACATATATTCAAGCTGTTTTATCAGAATGTGTCAGGCATGCGAACCAAATCGTCATCAATCTTTGCTGCTTCATCTCAATATGATTATGACGGTATTGTCCTAAGTGAGACATGGCTAAAGGATGCTTTTTATGTTCATGAATTTTTTGACCCACATTTATATCATGTTTTCCAAAAAGATCATGATCCTGTTAAAACTGGTTGCCAGCGTGGTGGAGGAGTCTTGATAGCGGTGAAACTAACATTGCAAGTCTCGATATTTTCGCTGGAGTACAAAATTAAAGGGTCTTCTGAAGCCTTGTTTGTATGTGTTTCGTATATTGCTCCTTGTTTCCTGCTTGTATAAATTGCACGTTGATAATTTGCGTCATTTAGCAACAAATCATCTTGGAAGTAACCAGCTTTGCGTTTTGGGTGATTTAAATTTAAGTAAAATTTCTTGGTCGTTCGTGAACGCTGAGACTGAACTTTCCCATCAAATGTTAACACTGACTTAGAGGTGTTATGGATGGTTTTTTTTTATTTTGGCCTAGTGAAAGGAGACAAGAGGGTGATCTTCACATGGCAACGTGTCTGACTGCCTCAACTTGGCAAGGCCAGCATTATCCATGTCGAAATCGTCTCAAGTCGACTCAAAACCTCCGCGTGGTGTCTCCTGGAAACGTCAAAAACTATTGCCCGATAAACTTTGGCGGCTAATTTGAGCAACGGGCTTTCCCTTTGGCCATCAAGCAAGAGTTGTGCGTTGGGTTTGAATGATCCACAAATCTGATGACGACTACCGCAAACGAAAAACTGATAATGATTTACAAATATGCACCTGGAATGTCCGGACCCTAAATTGGGATGGTGCCTCTATCCAACTGATTGATATCTTGGAAAGATATAATTCTGATATCACTGCAATCCAAGAAATGCGATGGAAGGGACAGGGTTGCTTACGGCAAGCATCCTTTGATATCTACTACAGCAGCCTTGTGTAAAAGCACGAGTTTGGATGCGGATTTGTAGTTGGCAATAGAATACAGCATCATGTCCTGCGATTCACTCCTGTGAACGAACGAATAATCCGCTTCAAGGCAAAATTTTTTAACATAAGCCTAATATGTGCGCACGCTCCGACAGAAGAAAAAGATGACGAGACCAAAGAAAGTTTTTACGAGCGCCCTGATGACGCATACGAGGGCTGCCCCCGTCATGACATAAAAATCGTGCTTGGTGACTTCAATGCCCAGGTGGATAAGGAAAACATATTGGGTCCAGCAGTCGGAAAGTTCAGCCTCCACGACAACATATCTGATAACGGAATGAGGTTGATTGACTTTGCCGCAGAACAAAACATGGTCGTTAGTAGCACTAGATTCAAGCATCTCAATATTCATAAGGCCACGTGGCTGTCCCCTGATCAAAAAACATGTAACCAAATTGATCACGTTTTGAATTGACGGGAGGCACTCTTCCAGTGTACTAGACGTACGTACGATTCGTGGTGCTAACATAGACTCGGATCATTATCTTGTCGCAGCCAAGATCCGCACACGTCTGTGCGCAGCTAAGAATGTTCGCAATCCTACACTAAGAAAGCTAGACGTCGACAAGCTGCAGTCAAAACGGACGGCCGAAGCCTTCTCTACTCGACTCTCACGCCTGCTTCAAGAAAGCACTCTTCCGATCGACGATATATGCGCACAGTGGATGCACATATCCCACTCTATGCGTACGGCTGCCGAATAGGTGATAGGCTACCATCACCCTCGTCAAAACCAGTGGCACGACCAGGAGTATCGCGACGCCACTGCAGAGAAGGACACTGTCTACAAAGCCACCCTGCAGTCGGTTGTAACGCGTGCTGTTATGGAGCGATATCGTGAGAAGAGGAGGGAAGAGAGACGCATTTTCAGGCAAAAAAAACCAGAGGCGGAAATGCGTGAGTGCGAGAAAATTGAAATGCATGGCGACAGAAATGAGACTCGAAAATTTTTCGAAAAAATAAGATGCCTGGCCGATGGTTTTAAGACCGGAGCCTCTTCCTGCAAGCACAAGAATGGGAGTCTAGTGACAAATATCCAGAGTACACTTATGTTATGGAGGGAGCACTTCTCTAGTCTTTTAAATGGCGACGCTGACAACAATCCCGCCAGTGGAGATGATATCTCGGAAACCCCAATTATGGATGACAGCGTTGAAGTTCCGCTGCCCGACTATAACGAGGTCTTAACAGCTATAGCTCGGCTTAAAAACAACAAAGCCGCAGGAGCCGTTTAATGCATTCTGTTTTAATGCATTCTAGATGATTGGAACCTCAGCGTGTTCTGCCCAATCCACAAGAAATGCGATCCCATCATTTGCGCCAACTACCGTGGGATTAGCCTTCTTAATATCGCATTTTAGGTCCTGTCGAGCGTATTGTGTGAAAGACTAAAGCCCATCGTTAACCAACTGATAGGACCTTATCAGTGTGGCTTTAGACCTGGAAAGTTCACCATTGACCAGATCTTCATGCTCCGTCAAATCTTGGAAAAGACCCTCGAAAAACAAATCGACACACACCATCTTTTAGTCGATTTCAAAGCCGCCTTCGACAGTCCAATAAGGAGTCACCTATATGCCATCATGTCTGAATTTGGTATTCCTGCGAAGCTAATACGTCTTTGCGGGATGACACTGAACAACACCAGCAGTGCAGTGAAAATCAGGAAGGACCTCTCCCTTCCGTTCGATACCAAGCAAGGTTTCAGACAAGGTGATTCCTTATCGTGCGACTTCTTTAATATAGTAATGGAGAAGATCATCCAAAATGCTGACCTGAGACGCAGCAAAGTTGAAAAAGAATGTACCAGCTAACTTTTATACAACTCCACGACAATATCCTTGAACTGTTAAATACTGTTCGATCAGCTCAGCTTGTCATCGTCGCCACCATTTCGATTCAAACACGTTGTATGGCAGAGATTTTCATTATGTTTGTTAAAGAATCAATGAATGCTTAAATTGGAAAATTGGATCTTTTATATTTCAAAGGTTAATGGATCCTTTGTCTGATCTTTAATGGGCTCAACTTACCTTAGCCTTATATAAAACCGCTCTTACCCAGCAAAAAAAGTACGTCCAAAAGAAGTTAAAGTGTAAGGAAAAGTCGTAAGTTTCATCCCTTGCATACCCAGAAGGCATGCTTGTCATACATGCATGGCATTGGGATTAATGCTTTCCTTAGTCTTCTCTATAAGTGCTTCTAGAATTTTTCTATGGAAGATTTCTTAGATGCCTTCAATGAAACCATTCTAGTAGGTATTTTCTAGGAAAACTTAAAGAAGACATTTCATGGTTCAGAAGACATAAGTCAAAATGAATCTAAGAAAATTTTTCAACTTTGCCTTGCACAAGCCATGCTATAGAAGCATTCTTGGAAGCTATTGAAATAGCCTTTTAGAAATTTATCAGAATTCCTACTAAAAGCACTTTTCGATAAGGCTGAGGAAAAGCACAAATTGATATTTAGAATGTCTGCTGAAAGCAGTATATCTAAGAATGTATGCCAAGTTGGTATCAAAAATTTAGCCATCGAAGAATTATAAACCCATTCTGATGAATCAAATCGCCTTTCAAAATTGTCTTTTAGTATACATATAAGTAAACGACTAATCTTATCATAATGTTGTAATTTTCTTTTCATGAACAACAATTCAAAAACAACAACTTTGTAATGATTTTTGCAAAATAAGCAAGAAAAGAATTGTGTCCGCCAGACGTTCTTTTTAAGTTTGTATTATTTTCACTTAAGAGCAAGTAATTTTCTCCCATGCAATTATATTTTGACATTGATGATCATAAATGTCATGAAACTATAAAGAAAGTAGTAGAAAAAACTACTATTTTTTTTTGCGGCAAACTTTATTATTTTCGCCAAGCCAACGACGCGACGCGCACACCCATTTTTTTGCACATAGCTTGGTGCGTTGAATGTTGCTGCCGCTGCCGCTGCTGCTGCTGCTGCCTGTTTTATGCTTAAAATGGATCATTTATTTGTAACTTTCTTAATATTGCAAGTTTTTATTTGCAGCGTGTGCCTTAATTTCTGCTACGTTTTCTTACGTTGCCTTTTTCTGTTCTTTTTGTTTTTTTTTGTTGGCTCTTTTTAAGTGTTGCTGGTTTTTTGTCGCACTCTGGTGGCTATAATTTGCATGCCACTCGCGTTGAAATTTTTTAAATGGACTTTTATTGCATTAGAATGGCGCGCGGATAACGCATAATAGAGTCCAGAATTGAAGTGTTTTCGAGAAAAACTTGCTGCGATTGGGCTGACAGCAGACTGACTGCTGTGAGTGGTGTATGGGACGAAGGGGGGTGGGGGATGGGGGTGTGTTTGCTTGTTTTCCTTAATGCCAGCGGTTTTTTTTATTTTTTTTCCAGCTTGTTGGCTAAGTTGGCAGGCAGGCAGTCAGCAAGAAAGTAAGCTTAGACATAGTCGTACAAGGCTAAAGAAAAGCAGATTACAAGAAAGCAATAAATATGTAGTTAAGCGAATCGTACGCGCTCGAGTAATTGTTATTCTTAGTGGGGCGTGACATTAATTTGAGACACTTGAAGAAGTTTAAAATGAGCAACAAACAAAATAAAAACAAGAACGAAAAACAAACAGCAGCAGAAACAAAGAAAACATTATGATAACAACAATAAGAAAACGATTTTCAAAGTCGTATTAATGGCAAGTGAAGACCGTCAATTGCTACAACAAACTGTTTGATCGATAAAAATGTTATTTTTTTTTTTTTTATTGTTTTTTTGTTTTGAGTCATTTGAATGAATAAAAGAAATAAAATTGAATTTTATTGAAGTACCAAACAGGATGTACAGTTCTTAATTCATGTTGCCTACCAAGAATACTCTACTACAAAACAATCATATTTGAACTGCAACAGGCTAGTTTCATTAATTCTTCAGGCAGCTGCTAGTGACTTTAAACTTCGCTCTCAAATTATTAAAAAGGCATAACTAAGCTAAAGACTGTTACCGGCCACTTCATCAAAGACTTTTTTTCTCTCTTTTTTTATTGAAAATTTAAAAAAGTTCTTCAAACTTCTTGCAAATGTTTGCTTAAATGTTTTCTTCAACTCGCAGCTAAGAATTTTCTCAAATAAATAATATCATAACATGTTTCAACCAAAAAACAAAAAAAAAAATGTATGCCAAAAGAAAAAGAAAAATTTGCTTATTAAAAAAAAAAAATCCTCCCACGTTGTTTAAGCTAAAGAAGTTGAGCACAATAATGCACTTAAAGAATGCCCCTGAGAAAATTCAAAAAGTTTTGGTATATTTTTTTTTTTTTTTTTTTTTTGTTGCTGCTTTGCCTAACATTATGATGAAATCATTAACTACAACAACATCAACATTATTTCTTGTTATTGTTGTTGTTGTCACACAGTGAAATTCAGCAAAATTCCGGCGAAATTCATACCTGACAACATTCCTGCGTCAGACATTATTAAACGCATGTCAAAATTGTTCACAACCAACATGTTGCCCGAGGGAATGCCAGCACCTGTTCGTGCCGTCTTGATAATGTCTTCAATGACTCAAACGCAAGGACAAAAAAAACAAAAAAATAGAAAAAAAAATGACAAGCAAAAAAAAGACATAAAAAAAAATAAGAGAACGCATTTTGTCGAAAACGTTTTAGGCCTCATGCTTGCCTTAGCAGCTCTTTAATATACAGCAGTTTCTTAGTATTTTTGTTTTTGTTTTTTTTTTCTTATTTTTAACTGTCTTCATTATTATTTCACACCTACTTTCTCTGCTTATTCTGACAAATTCCAAAATTCTACAGACATTTTTTACCATAAGCAGATAGCAAAAAAAAAAAAAAAAAAAAACCAAACAACAGCACCGAAATATTCATTTAAGTACAAGCAATTGATTTTTTTAGACTTTTGCACCTATTTTGAAAAATGTTATAATTTACAACCTGACGCATTTTGAAATTTTAATATTAAGGCACCTCATTAAGGCTTTACAGCTAACTTTTTATGCTTACTTAATGCCTACGCCTGCCTCTACTACACTCGACTCCACTTCACTCTTCGCTACTCTTCTACAGCCGGTGTTATAGCTATAAAGTGTTTTCCTGCTTCTTCTTATTTTTTTAATAAAGCGCTTTGTGTCTGATTTTATTTGCAAAAAAAAAAAAAAATTTATTTATTTTTTTTTTTTTTTATTTGCATTCTTTGGTGTTGTAAAGCAGCACTTGAAATTCGACACCTTTGTGCGTTGGTAATTTTATAACAAAGATTTTTAGTACTTTGTGCAGCGAAGCATACATTTAGGCTGTAATTCTAACAAAGTGCTTAAATTGAAGCAGTGGCTTCGTGTATTTGTTGATTTTTTTTTTTTAATTTCGTATCAAAGATATCAACACTTTGAAAATACAAGTGAAATTTTTGAGCCGAAACGTGCAGCTTAAGTGAAAGTATCCATGGAGGAATTTCACAAGAGCACTGAAAATTGCTTTATAGCGGGTAGATAGCAAGTTTAAATGCCAGGGCTTAGCTGCTGAAAATGGAAATTTTTACATATAAAAAATTTATAACATTTGTAAATAAGAAATGCAAAAAAAAAATGAATAAGAAATTCTATTAGCACAATGCACATAAAATCATATACCTATCTTAGTACCAAACTATTATGAGTTCTATTGAAAAATTCATAACTTAACTATAAAGCTCAAGAGTAAAATTTTTTGTGTTTTAAGGTGATACTTTTTCAAAGGATATAAGTCCAGAAAATAAAATCAAAGTTAGCAAAACAAATATAAGTAAAACCTTTTCTAGACTATACGGATGAAACCCTGAGAGTAGACATTTCCAGCAGACAGTATTAAAATATTATATTTACACGCGCCAATATGCAAAATCAAACAATAACATTACATACATAATGCTTGATATTGAATTTGCAAATTGAATAGTTAAACATAAGCTGAAATTGAAACAGGATCAGAAACACTACACTCAGAAAAAAGTTTCTGACAATATGATAAAAAATATCTATATATATTACAAGTAAAGAAAGTCTAAAGTCGGTCTAGGCCGACTATGAAATACCCTAAGCCCACTTTCAAAAACAAAAAAAAATTTAATTGTAAATGGGGGTGTCCGTGGGCGGATGAAGCCTATATTTTATATGCATTTAAATGTTGATGAAAAATTTACTCATACTAAGTTTTATTTCTGTAGCTCACAGTTCATGCCTTTATTGTGCTTTCGCTATGGGAGGTGGGCGTGTTCATGGACGGACTACTTCCAATTTTTGAACACACCTTAGTTTTGGTATAAAATACATACATACCAAATTTAATTTCTATATGACAAACATAACCTTATTTATTGATTTTTAAACTTATTGGGTTGTATGGGAGGTAGGCGTGTCCGTAGGTGGATGACGTCCATTTTTCAAAACCATCTTTGTCTTGTCATAAAAAACATACATGCTAAATCTTAGCTCTGTAGGTTAAACACAGGCTTATTTATTGCGTTTTCAATTTTTGGGTTGTATGGAAGGTGGGCGTGTCCATGAGCGGATGACGTCCATTTTTCGAAGACATCTTTGTGTTGATATAAAACACACACATATCAAATTTAATTGTTGTAGGCTAATTATGAGCTGAGTTATGCAGTTTTCAATTTTTGCGTTGTATGGGAGGTAGGCGTGTCCGTAGCCGGACGATGTCCATTTTTTTAAATCATCTTTGGTTTGTTATGAAAAACACACGTGCCAAATTTTATTTCTATAGGCTAAACAGAGGCTTATTTATTGCGTTTTCAATTTTTGCGTTGTATGGGAGGTAGGCGTGTCCGTAGGCGGACGATGTCCATTTTTTTACATCATCTTTGGTTTGTTATGAAAAACACACGTGCCAAATTTTATTTCTATAGGCTAAACAGAGGCTTATTTATTGCGTTTTCAATTTTTGAGTTGTATGGGAGGTGGGCGTGTCCGTGGGCGGACGACACCCATTTTTCGAAGACATCTTTCTTTTGATACAAAACACACACACACCAAATTTTATTGTTGTAGGTTAATTATGAGCTTATTTATGCAGTTTTCAATTTTTGCGTTGTATGGAAGGTAGGCGTGTCCGTGGGCGGATTACAAAAATATTCAATAGTGCAGATCCTTGGGTCCATGTAACTATGTGTACCAAGTTTCATTCAATTATCTCAACTCCTTCTTCTTATCCTGTGTATACGGACAACACACAGACGGACAGACGGACGGACGGACGGACGGACATGGATAGCTCGACTCACGTGGTGACGCTGATCAAGAATATATATACTTTTCTATACCGGACTCGCTTCGTTCTATGCGTTACAAACGTTTGCACAAAGTTAATATACCCTGACCTTTCAGGTTTAGGGTATAAAAATGAATTGTGGTTTTTTCGGCTGCTAAAAACTTGAAAACGGCTGGGCCAAATTGAATACTTTCTTTTGCGGGTTTGTTGGTAATTTTCACGCAAAGGTTTAGGAAAAAACAAATTCGAAGAATTTTCAACAGGTGGCGCTGTAGACGCACATTTCATTTTTCTGTTCAATTCCGACGTTACCTTTACCGCCCATTTTCTTTAAAGCGAATGGATCAAAGTGGATATGAGTTTGTTCCTAATTTAATACGGTACTGTTCGATGTTGGATGCATTCAGTTAAGTGGCAGAAGAGAGGTTTACCACACGCACACTTTATTCTTTGGATGATGGAAATTTACACCAAACTAAATTGATGACATAGTTTCCGCCGAAATTCCTGATCCTCAGATTGATCCAGAGTTGCACGAAGTGGAGAAGACCAATCTTCTCCACGGACCATGCGGGCAACACAATTCTACTTCGGTTTGTATGTTTGACAATAAGTGCACAAAACGCTATCCACATGCTTTTATTCGCAAAATTCAAATGGAAACGATGGATATCCACTCTTTCGGAGCCACTCTATTCAACAAGCACTCTGGAGAATATTTTCATTTGTCAACTTTGCAAAAAAAAGTACAAGCAAACGTTTCACTGTTGAATGAACAGCAATAGAGAGCGTATGATCAACTGATGAAGGCTGTCGATGATGGAAACGGTGGACTATTTTTCATTGGTGCTCCCAACGGAACTGGGAAAACGTTCCTGATATCATTGATATAAGCAGCAATAGGTGCTCAAAGTCGCATTGCGTTACCTCTCGCATCTACTGGAATCGTTATTTTCTCATCAATAATGTATGTTTGAATATTGGTCAAAATTATTGGTCAACTGCGGGAGAACTGCGGTCATACAAATCGATCAATCACGTAGAAAACGAAGACAAAGTCATCAATTATCCAATAGAATTTTGAAACTCTTTGGCTTTGCCTGGCATGGCACCTCATTAGTTGCGTCTTAAAGTTGGATCTGTCATCATCATGCTACCAAATCTTCATGACCCGAAACTGTGCAATGGTACTCGACTGATTGGGAGGAATGAACAATCTGGTAGTGGCAAGGATTTTGAAAGGGCCGTTCAAGGGAAAGAATGCCAAGTTCTGCAAATTTCTTTCACGTCAACTGATATGCTGTTCCAGTTCAAATGCATTCAGTGTAACTTGCATTTGCAATGACCGTAAATAAGTCACAAGGGCAGTCGTTGAAAGTGTTACTAATTTTCTACACAAAAAAATTCGGGTGGAATCCTGAATTCTCGACATTAATCTAAACAAAAAATTTATTTTGGGCAAAACGAAGTTTGCGGGGTCAGCTTGTTTCTTTATAAAAAACGGCTATCGACATGTTTTGCACATTTTTCAAAGATAATCTGGATATTGTATAAAACAAAATAACACATACAACAACTCAGAAAAGTCAACCAGAGCAACAGCCTTCTCTAGGTAAGTAAAGGTTTTCGCTTTTCGTCACAGCAACCAGCTGACAATTTATTGTGTTGCCGAGTTGGTCCAGCTGTTAGTTGCACACAATATTCTAGTGCTGAGTTGGTGCAGCTGACATTGGTTCAGATGATGGTTGCAAAGATTGTTCTATTGCTGAGTTAGTGCAGCTGACAGTTGCGCAGATTACTCTTGGACTGAGTTAATCCAGCTATAAGTTGTGCAGATTATGCAGGTACCGATATGATCCAGCTAATAGTTGCACAGATTATTCTAGTGCTGAATTGATCCAGTTGATAGTTACAGAGACTAATCTTGTGCTGAGATGGTCCAACTATTAGTTGCGCAGATTATTCTAGTGCAAAATTGATTTGCACAGTTTATTCAAGTGTTGATTGGTCCATCTCATAGTTTCTTTGATTATTCTAGTGCCGAGTTGTCCAGCTGAAAGTTGCACAGGTTATTCTAGTGCTGAGTTTGTCTTGCTGATAGTTTGACAGCTTATTTTAGTGCTGAGTTGGTTTATCTGTTGGTGTTGACCGTGGCATGCAGGTTAAGTGTTTGGCATAGCATGCTTGGAGCCCGGGTTCGATCCCCAGCTGCGGCGAAAAGTTTTTTTCAATAAAAAATTTTTCTGATCGGTCATCACCTCTCTGCAGACAATGACAAACCTCAGAGAGTAAATAATGCCATGTAAAGCTTCTTGAGAACATGAACTTTAGCCGTTCGGAGTCGGCATAAACCATGTAGGTCCAGTTCTCGATCAATTGTGTGCAAACATTTAATAACACACACAACACAATTGATCATAAGAAGCTCGGTCAAAGTCCTTTCAAGGGCTGAAATGGCCACTTTGTTTTTTTTTTTTTGTTTATCTGTTAGCTGCACAGAATATTCAAGTACTGAGTCGATTTGCTGCAAGTCTCTACTTTTGTTGCTTTTGCTTTACAATGAAAAAATAAAAAATATAAAAATAACAATATAAAAAAATTTATATAGCGTAGCTTCGGATATTGTGATATGGTCGGGTAATGTGATATACCTGTTAAATACACAATTTTTGACAAGAATAAAAATGTGAACATAAAAGGCATTCTGAGAAAAAAACTGCTACGTATATAAAAGTCCTAATTTAGGGAGAGAATCCACTTTTAACAAACTGGACTCTCTCTCTGATTCGATTACGCATATTTTGGGGTTGTTTCCTGACAGTGAAATCGTTGTTGCCGGCGATTTTAATGTCCACAACCCGGCTTGGTTATGTCACTCGGGCCAAACAACTTCAGAAGGGCAATATGTTGAGCTTTTTGCTGAATCGAACCAATTGATTCAATTAGTGAAAGAACCAACCTACATTCCCAGAGTTGGTCTGCAAAGCCAAAAAATCCTAGACCTTTTTCTGACTTCTCATCATGAAAAATATGATGTGAGTATCAACGCACCTCTTGGTAATTCGGACCACTGTACCATATCTGCTGCTTTTTCATATTCTAACCTACACCCCTCTACGCTTAAAGCCCCGAAGAGGACAGCCTGGTTTTATGAAAGGGCAAATTGGATTGCGTTAAACAATTTTTACCGCAACTTTAATTGAAAATTATGTTTCGCTGATAGAAACGTGAATGCCGCGGCTCCTATGGTGCAAGAAATTATTTTATTGGGTATGAGGTCTTTCATCCCCAATAAACTGCGTAGCATTAAACCAAAAGACCACTCCTGGTTTAATGAGGCTTGCAGGATTGCAGTCAGGTCCAAAGAGGAAGCCTTTCAGAATTGGCACTCTAATAATAATGCTGATACCAAAAGACTTCGCATTAAGGCTAGGAGTCGCTGAATGCAGTTTTAAAGCGCGAAAAGTTTCTGCACGAGACTCGCGTCAGAGAACAGGTTCTTCTCTGTCCCAAAGGGAGCAAAAACGTTTGGTCATTTGTTAAAAGAGTAAAGAATCAGACGTTTTCGTCTATCTCAGCTCTTTTAAAAGATGACCTTATCTTCACTGACCCGGCTCATAAAGCCAACCTGTTGGCTGGATTGTTTGCACAGAATTCCACAATCCCGGCTAGCAATCAGCCACTGCCTCTTGTTGGGATCGCATCATCTGCAATGCAGGAGATTTACTTTCGAACAAGATCAGTTAAAAGGGTTCTCGCAAATTTCAATATCAAAAAAGCCTCTGGTCCCGATGGCATACCGCCAATTGTGCTTAAAACGTGTGCTTCTTCATTGGCTCGGCCATTGCGTAACCTCTTCAACATCTCCTACAGGACAGGAGTATTTCCATCTTGTTAGAAGGTTGTGAATGTCCAGCCAATACCCAAAAAGGGTGATGCCACGAATCCTGCAAACTATCGTCCCATTGCGATATGCTCTGCGCTTTCCAAGGTCATGGAGAGTGTAATAAACTTCCACCTGTTGAACTATCTGGAGCACAACGAATTACTTAGTGACCGTCAGTATGGCTTTCGTAAGGGTCGCTCTACTGGTGACCTAATGGTGTATCTGACAGAGAAGTGGAACCATTGTGTTCACTTTTTTGGTGAGAGTAAGGTTGTCGCTCTAGATATTTCAAAGGCGTTTGACCGAGTGTGGCATAAAGCACTCGTGGCAAAACTAATTGCATATGGTGTCGGTAGTAACTTTACTCGATGGATCACATGTTTTCTCAAAGACAGATCGATTCGTGTCGTGAACGACGGTATTTCTTCCAATAAACACGCCATCGATGCAGGAGTACCGCAGGGTTCAGTTCTTTCGCCAACTTTGTTCTTGGTTTTTATCAACGACTTTCTGTCGTTGACACATAACCCAATTCATTCGTTTGCGGACGACAGCAGCATTTGTCATTCTTATTCCTTTGAAAAACGCCCGAGCTCTTTGAAGGTTGAGAGAATAAGGCAAAATATGAATGACACACTTATTAGCGACTTGAAAAAAAATCTCCGAGTGGGGTCTTGCTAATAGAGTCGAGTTTAATGCAAGCAAGACCCAATGCTGTTTGTTAACCCACAAGCGAGTGAATTGTCCCTTAGCACCCCTTAATATGAACGGTGTGGATATTGCGGAGTCAGCAGCTCTTGGCGTTCTGGGCGTATCGATAAAATCCGATCTTAGCTGGAATGATCATATATTCGACGTGTCGAAAGAAGCGGCCAAGTGCCTAGGTTTTTTAAAACGGTGCAAGTAATTGTTCACTCCAGTTGACCTTCGCACTATCTACACCACATATATTAGGCCGAAAATGGAGTACAATTCGCACATTTGGACAGGGGCTTCAAGATCTTATTTGGAGCTTCTGGACCGAATTCAACGACGTGCGATATATTTGATAGGGGATGAAAATATTTCATCGTCCCTCAACTCTCTTGGACATCGACGCAATGTTGGTTGCCTGAGCCTTCTGTATAGGTATTACCACGGGAAGAGTTCAAGGGAAATACACGGCCTGACGCCACCAGCACGTGTGTTGGTTGCCGCTGTGTCCAACAGAACTTCGCATTTCAGAGATAATTCGTTCTTTGGTCGCACTGTAAGATTGTGGAATAGTCTCCCTGCGTCTGTGTTTCCCGACGGATTGAAGCTGTGCAAATTTTAAACAAATCTTCACCGTCATTACTCCACCTTTTCACCCTCCTAATAAACTATCACCTCTCTTCGAAACCAACACACTGCTTGCGCATTTATAGGGGCATCCCCTGAGCGTTGGTTTAGTCTAAAAAAAAAAAAAACGGTTTTTCAACTTTTCTAATTTTTTCTAAAAGTTCGTTAAATTTTCTTTCAAATGTGATAAGAATTACAGCAAAGTACTAACCAAAATTATTTATAATGAATTTTTTTAATATTGTCGTTAGTAATTTAGCGTGTGTTTCAACTAAATGCCAAGACAGAGAAAAAACTGTCTCAAATTGAATGTTCGAAATTCTTAAAAAAAAGAATATCCAATATCTGCGCCGTCTGTGAATAGATTTTATTAATTTTTTTTTGTATTTAAGTCTTATCAGTTAACTTAAAAAAACTTTTGAAAATAATACCGCGTTTTTTTTGTTTATATTTAAAATATTCCTTATAAAAAAAAGACCACAAAATTTGATTTATTCTTAAAATATGGGATAAAAATTACTTTTGTTTAATAAAACCAAAACTCAAAATTGCATTTTTGATTTTCTTTCAAATTCTATACCGGATTTGAGGTGAATTTATTTTGTCTTGACACTAAATTAATAAACTGTGCGTGCCTTCAAAAAATCATCAAAAAATCCACTCAACCCTATGATTTCTTTGACAACATACAATTTTTTCTAAAATGTTGTTTTTCTGTTTTTGAAAAAAATAATAAAATCAAAAAAAATTTTTTGAAGAAAATAGCTTCATACCTGCAATCAATTAAGAGTTATAGTCTCGAACTTATTTGAACTTTCACGCATATATAATTATAAATAGGCAATCAATTAATTGGTCAAATTTCGACCCCAGACGATACTAGTTACAATAAATAGAGCAGAATTGTAAGCTGATATAGAAAAATGTGTTAGAGTTTGAATTTAGTTAGCCACAGATGAGGTGAGGTTTTGATTTTCTGCAGCGTATTTTTACAATAGTAACCTTCTTTTTTTTTTTTTGAAGCTCGAATGCGGCTATTGTGATATAGTCAAAATTGGGTAATGTGATATACCATATCTATTCATCCCATTCATTTTATAATTTATGTTATTTTTTTGTTTAGTTTTTACACTCGTATTTGTATTCATTTGATTTTGTTTTTTTTTTTTTATGTAAATTCCACTGAAAAAGTAAAAATTTCACAATGAAATGGTGTTTTTTTTTTAAATTTTGGTTGAAAAAACAATAGATACTGCTGTTGAACACTATTCGTATAATGTGATATTGGTTTATATGATATATCACATTATCCGAAAGTGGTATATCACTTTACCTGCCAATTTCATTAAAGGGTTGTGTTGAAAAAGCTTCAAATTGCGTTACGCTATAGAGCTTCAAAGTTGTAAAACACTGCAAAAAATCAAAAAATATCCTGTGTATTTTTGGTATAAGCTAAGGTATGAAAGTTACAAGTAATTATAAATTTAAAAATAACTATATCACATTACCCGAAGTTACTCTTTATAATAACATATTAAGAGAAAAATTGTATAGACTTTGCTCCAGAGAATGCTTTTCTCTAAATGTGATCCTAAAAATTCCCTAAAAATGGTTTAAAGCTTCCATGAAAAAGAGAAATTTTTTAAAAATATCGTTTTTAGAGCAGAAGACATTTTTATTTTTGAGAAAAAATTTATTATTATTGAAGCATAAGTGCATTTTTTTCAAACTATAAAAAAATTTTTTGTTTTCAATAAATTTTTCTCTATAAATGAGAAATTTTTTGTGTCAGAAAAATATAGCCTCCCCACAAGAAATGGATAACCGAAACTCCAACACAGTCACATAAATTTTTATGCTTACGACAACATTCTCATATTCATTTCAGTGTCAAAATTTGAGAATCAAGGGAAAATATTTCACATTGTGGCAAATGCATACGAAAAAAAGAGAAGATGTTATTATTTAAACGAATGTCAAATTTTCATATTCAAATTTTATTTAATAATTTATTTTCATTGTGCGACTCACGTGTGGCATTTTTTTCAAATTAGATATAAATAAATAATAACACAAGCTCTAGCACCAGCGCTAACACCAACACCAGCAGTAGTACCAGCACCGGAACAAGTACCAGCACCAGCACAAGGTCTAGCACCAGTACTCAGATGCAACAGAGCCAGCGTTAACACCATCACCAGCACTCAGCTGCAACAGCATCAGCACTAGTACCAACACCAGCTCTAGCACCAACACCTCAGCTGCAACAGCATCAGCACTAGTACCAAAACCAGCACTAGTACCAACACCAGCACTAGTACCAACACCAGCACTAGTACCAACACCAGCACTAGCTCTAGCACCAGCACTCAGCTGCAACAGCACCAACGCTAACACCAGCAATAGTACCAGCACAAGCTCTAGCTTTAGCACCAGCACTCAGCTGCAACAGCATCAACACTAGTACCAACACCAGCACTACCTCTAGCACCAGCTCTCAGCTGCAACAGCACCAGCGCTAACACCAACACCAGCACTAGCTCTAGCATCAGCACTCAGCTACAACAGCACTAGCACTAACACCAGCATTAGTATCAGTACTAGTTCTAACACTAGCACCAGTGTACTGTAAAAAAATTTAAATAATAAATTTAAAACAATTGTTTTCATTTACCAATTGTATTCATTCTTATTTTAAAAGAAGTAAGTTAGATAAAACCGATATTTACGTTTTATCTAACGGTTAACTATAACTAAGTTTTCGGTTAGATCTATCTGATGAGAGTTGGTTACCAATAACCTGTATTTAGGTTATCCTTATCTAGAGAAAGCGAGAAGGCTACATTTAGATGGTATTGCAAATTGATTTAAAAAACAACCTGAGAGAAAGGGATGCCAGTTCACACGTATACACAAGTTTCGGTTACTTTCTTTCCGAGGCTCTTCCTAGCATAACCGAAACTTTGCATGAAGAGGTAACCGGAATTTCCGTTAAGAGAAACCGTTTTTTTTTAGTTAAGTAACCGATAGTCTTCTTGTAGGGCTGTTTCATGATATAATTACTCCAAGGTAGTATTGACGTTTCTGTTGGAAACGGACTTTTGTCAAAAAATATAACAAGAAAGAGAGCGCTCTCAATCCGTCATTGCATACAATTAATTTTCACTGGTCACATTCAGCGTACCCAACAGTTGCTAAGTGTCTAAGTCAAAACTTGATGCACATAAATATGAAGTTGCGCATTAAAATGCGTTTAAAAATAGAAAATGTTTAATTTGTCGGTAAAATTTCCATTCGTATTTGATACAAAGCTTGATATTTCATTAACTTGACAATCTTTCTGAAACTTCAATACCGATAATAGCGCTCCCCGATGTGTTGCTGTCACAACAGTCGACACAGCTGAATGTGGCCAACGAATATAACAACGAACAGCTGTTTTTGGCAAGAATTCGTTTACTTGTAGCTGAGAGAATCAACCTTTGTCAACACTACCTGGTAAAATTATTCTATTATGGCCTGTTTCAAAAGAGAAGAACATTTTCACGCATGTTTGAGAACATTTGTTCTGAATGTGTGCGCATTTAAATATATAGAAAAATAGTAAAAAAACACTCAAAAAAAGCATAAAGTTCATGCGAACAGTACAAAAAGAGCAAGAAATTACGTTTTAAAAAATTTTCTAGCTTTAAAAATATTTTCTCACTGCGCATCGAAAAATCAAACTAAAAAATTTTCTTCTCTTTTGAAACGGGCTATACTTATCATTATAATGATAATGATAATTGCCACAAGTGAAGAAATATTTCTTGGAAAATTTTATTTGAAAATGAGAAAATTACTGTTATCGAAAATAGAGAAATGTTTTATCGCAGAAAGATAGGTGGTTTTTTATGAGAGTAGAAAGATAAAACTTATAAAAAAGGTTATCAACCCAGCAAAAGTAGGCCTGAAAAGCACTGGTAGGAAAGTTATCTTTGAATTAAATTACCTTGCTGCATAATTTTCTTTTATCTCTTTTGTATGAAATAACTCGAGAACATGATTAATTCATAAGCCTAGTGTATAAACTTCATAAAGTGTTTGAAGAAGATACACGAACAATAAAAAAGTGCGTAGATAATACCTTGAAAAAATACAAAAGGAATATTAGGTATTCATAATTTTTGTGAATAAAATTCATAAAATGTATGTACACATACGAGGAGATCAAGAAATCTTCATGAAATAAATGACAAAAATGCATGAATTCAAAGAAAAAGTGGACTTTTTTATAAGTAAAAGGCTGAATTTCATGTAAAAATTCATTCATGTAAAAATTAAAGGACAACAAGATAAGAGTCAAAAATTCATAAAACTCATGTATGATAACACTATAAAACAAATTCTGGTTAGCAAAAGTTAGATCGATTCTGAGAGTGAGGGTTGAAAATAGAGACTAAATTAGAAGACCCGTATCGCGGCGTTTGTTTATGTTAGTTCCAAATTTTTTATTTATTAACGACCTTCGAAGTTTTCAAAAATTTCATATTTTTATATTTATTTAAAAAATAACACAGTACAACACTCAAGAAATCCCAAGCGATTTCTCAACGGTTTCTTAAGGTTTTGGGTTTGCTGAATCCGAATCTGAAATCAGAATTTTCGGGTCACCCTAGGTTTTCGAGCTACAGGGGAGACAGAACCCTAACCCTCTACTGTTAATCAAATCAATATGACCGACCCCCAATCCTGTTTTAAGAGGAACATTTTTTGTCTTGGAACCCATCCCCTCCGACCTCTCCGTATGGTGGTTTCCATACAAATTTTATGATTTTTGTTAATATTTTATATGAAATTTTTATTTAAAAAAAAAAACAATTTTATTAATATTCATTTATTGGAATACAAAAAATTTCCTTGAAATTAATTTTTTTTTATATATAATAATAAACTATTACTATTTTTTTTTTTTTTTGTATTTCTTTAATTTAATGTTTAGAATTCTACATTTTTTTAAATAGGCAAACAGAAAATTTGTCGAGTTTTTTGTTTAAATAAAAAAGTTCATATAAAATATTTACAAAAATCATCAAATTTGTATGGGAGCCCCCATATGGAGGGGTAGGAGGAGATGGGTTACAAGGCAAAAAATGTTTCTCTTGAAAAATGAATGTGGTCGGTCATATTGATTTCATTAACAGTAGCGGGTTAGGGTTCTGCCTCCCCTGTAGCTCGAAAACCTAGGGTGACCCAAAAATTCTGACTTCAGATTCGGATTCAGCGAACCCAAATAAATACATTAAGACTCTTATATCATTTCTAGTACAATAATTAAACATACAGTGGTGGAAAAAAATAATAGAAACGTTATTTTTCTTGAACAATTTGTTCAACAAAATTTATGTTTTCATAAATTATTATAAATAAAACTCTACTTTGTTTTTTTTAATATATAGTATACCTCAATTTGATGCTTTAGAACTCACCACAGGTGCTCTCTTTACTTAAGACCTGGAGACTGCGACTGTCAGTCTGTAACACTCATTTAACCCCTTCGAAAACAATTTTTTTTTAAGTTTTTAGGAAAGTTTTGGTTCATGATTCTACATAAATTAACATGTATAACATTTCCAAATATTTCGTTCCTGGCAACTAATGACAACTGTTACAAATATTTTGACAAAGTCCACAGCACACATGATATCTTTAGTCAAGAAAATAGAACCAATTCTGACTAACTTATGAATTGCTTCTATTTTTGTCGACATTTTATATGAACTCAACGCTTTATGTGTCTATTTTTGAATTACTTAGAATAAACTTAAAATATGTTTAAAATATTTTAATTCCAATAATTCCTTTTTTATATCCTGCTTAGAGCATACTTATATATTTTTCAAGCCAATAAAAAAGCAAAGGTTTCTAAAGTTATCAAAATCCTTAATTATGCACATTAATTCTGCTTTTTTCAACTTGCAATTTTGCAAAAACTTCCAACTGTGAATAAAGTCTTAATTTAACTGCCATCAATCAAATGATTGGCATCAATAAAATCTTATAATTAACTTATTTTGTGCCAAATGTCAGACGAGCACGCTCAACACAAGAGCAAGAATTTCAACAAATAAATGTTACAAAATTATTGAGAGTATGAGAGACTTAATGAAAATCAAAATGAAAATGAAAATGAAAATGAAAATGAAAATGAAAATGAAAATGAAAATGAAAATGAAAATTTCAATAACAAATAATTGAGCAGATAAAGAAGAAGCAAAAACAAACAAGCCATTGATGTAAGCACATTAAATAGATGTTGCTCTACTTCAGACATACAAACATACATAACTATATAAAGACGCTCTCTGCTGTCAGTGCAATCAAGGCTGGTTTGCTTAACGTAGCTTTGAAGAATTTAAATGCTTATTTTATTTAGTGCTGACGCTTTTGGCCTGACTGCCGAATGCCGGATGCTTGTGGTTGAGTGTAAAATTTGTGCTTTATTTTTCGTTTTTGTTGTCAATCATCTGCATAGTTAAGAAATCAGCAAATCAATTAAAATTACAATATATTTCAAGTTATACAGTTCAGTTGAGTTTTTGTTGTTGTTGCTGGCTGAAAATTTATTTAGAATTTGTGGTTTTTTTTGAACTGAAAGTAAGCTTGATGCTGTTAAGCACGTTTATCATTCATTTCAGGCTTTTTCAGCAAAACTTTGTATTGCTTGATTGTATCTGTGAAAGTTGTGAATATTTTATATGTGCATGTATATGTGTTGCTCTATAAGTTCAATGATGGCTTAAATAGCTGCTACATGCTTTTATATATTGTTTCATTTTAAGATAAGCTCGTAGAGACTTTTGAGACTTTATACGCTTTCATTTTGTAACTTATACAAACACAACAATAACACAACACATTGACAATGTGTACAGTCAACCGTAATAATTGCTGGCTTTTGTGCTCTTGCCCTTTTACTGCTTTTCATACAGTTTTCTCGTGCATGCATGGCATCCATCGCATGGCTCGCATAACTTAAATGTTGCTTAATGAAAGTTTATTTGTATTGTTTTGTTGCTCGGGATTAACAACAACTGCTGCTGTGCGTCCTTTATTTATTTATTTTTTTTATTTTGTCGGGTTCACACAAATTTGGTCTGTGTATGCGTTAAAAGCATCACACAAACACAACACACACACACACACACAGGCACACCAAGTTTGCGACGGCTTTAACTTTAGATAACAGATAAAATCAACAGTCAGTCAAAAGCACTATTCCCAGGCCTGAGTTAGCTATAGCTGCGTCGCCTGCCCTACTGCGTCCAAGCTTGTACGCTGTCGCTGCTCATCCTTTGTGCTTATATTATAACTTTGTCAATTAAACTATTTTATGATTGGCACTGATGATGAATTGGCGTTGAAGTCGATGTTGATAGCTGCTGGATTTTACCCATATAATAATGACAGCACGGAAATGATGTTAATTTCTCTATCTTATCCTTTGTTCTACGCTGAATCTGTACTCTGCTCGTTGGCGTTCATGTGCAATTTATTGCTGATTCACTGATTAGTTTGTGACTTTTGACAGCCCTGTTTTATTTATTTCGCCTTTTGGCTGAACGCGCTGCGCTGCGTTTCTGTGCTATAAAAGGTTTGATGATTTAAGATTTCAGGTTAACTTAAAATATTCTGCAAAACTTATTTATTATGTATTTAACTTGTTGAAAAATTTCGGTCAGATAACCATTTGTGGGAAAAAACTTTCTTTTAGTTATGCGCAAAACTTTGGTTTGAACTTTTGTTTTGTTTGTGATGATGGATATCGTGACACATGAGAAATAAAAACAAAAAAAAATTTGGAGGAAAATGATTTAATATTCTTGTAATGAAGTTAGTTATAAAGATTTAAAACTTTTAACTTAATCTTTTATAATTAAAATGCAACTTTTTTCTGAAGTTAAATTAAACTTTTTGCAATTCCAATGGTTGTGCAAATTCTAACCATATTATTTTGGATTTAGATTATCTGAACTTTTTTAAATATTTCTTTAGACAATTCATCTCAGATTGACTCAAAAAAAGAAACATGTTCTGGCCTAGTGATCACTCCATAACTTCGACATGTTTTTTCTCGCTGAATTTGCATCCAAGGACTATTTAAGCATATTACGTCATGGTTAGCAAATTTTTTTTGAGTTTGACCTTCAAGTGACCTTAAAATTGACTCGATAGAGCTAAGACCCGAAAACCCCGGGTTTTCCCCGGCTATCTAGAGTATATATATTCTCAATTATAAAATAAAAGGCACAATTATTGGCTTTCCATCGCTTTTATCACAAGTCAATATGAAGTTTGAAAAAAACACCTGAAACTACTTAAATACCCAAGAGTTTTCTGGTTATTTCGCTGATTTTGATGCCGAACTAGATTACGATCTATTTCTTGAAGGGACCGAAAATAAAAAGCACAATTATTGGCTTTTCATCGCTTTTATCACAAGTCAACATGAAGTTTAAAAAAAAACACCTGACACTACTTAAGTACCCAAGAGTTTTCTGGTTATTTCGCTGATTTTGATGCCGAACTAGATTACGATCTATTTCTTGAAGGCACCGAAAATAAAAAGGCAAAATTATTGGCTTTTCATCGCTTTTATCACAAGTCAACATGAAGTTTGAAAAAAAAACACCTGACACTACTTAAGTACCCAAGAGTTTTCTGGTTATTTCGCTGATTTTGATGCTGAACTAGATTACGCTCTATTTCTTGAAGGGACCAAAAATAACTGTTATTTTATAATTTTCAAATGAAAAAGACATAATGAAAAAATTGTCGAAGGACTTTTTCAAATAAACCATTATGATAAAAATGACCTCAGTTTCACGAATATTAAGTGCCTTTTAAATTTTCGACTGATTCCCTAAAAGTTAAAATTAAACTGTTATTTTTTGCCTTTTATTTTTTCGGGCAAAAAATACAGTTATTTTATGACTTTTATTTTTTCGGTCAAAAATATCAGGCAATTTATGTTTGTTTAAAAACCACTTGACCGTTTAAAAAATTATTGATACCATGTGTAAAATGTGCGCACCGATGAGACGAATATACTGATATCAATAGTGTTTAAGTCGGCAAAACGTCCTTATAAAATAACTGTTATTTTCGACCGAAATATTTCGAAATAAAAGTTAAAAGTAACTGTTATATTTGTCCGAAAAAATATAAGGCACAAAATAACATTTATTTTTGTCGGAAAAAATAAAACTTAAAAGATAACAGTTAATATGTGACTTTTTCGATAAAAACCATAACCGATACGGTCCCTCATTTCTTCAGTTTCAAGGTCATTTGAAGGTCAAATAAAAAATGGTTATTGGAAAAATCTAACAGAAATCCTTAAAAATAAAAAAAAACATGTCATCCTGACACGTGGCTTCCTTCAGCTACCACCAAATATATATATAGAAAACATGGTTTCATCTGCAGAGCAGAAAATTTTGTTGTAAGTGTAGATCTGCAATCATCCAAACCCTTGAAATCGCTAAAAGTTTATTGTCAGAATTACTCAAAACCTTCACTGCAAACATTTGTAATCGCCTGAGAATCTCCAGCGAATCGCTTGAAAGATGAAACTATCGCCGGCGAGCTCTTCTGGCAGCACTTCCGGGAATCGCCGAATGTAAGCAGTTGAGGCCATAAAAGCGATTCGCTGGGAAGATTCGCTGGCGATTACAAATGTTTGCAGTGAAGGTTTTGAGCAATTCTGACAATAAACTTTTAGCGGTTTCAATGGTTTGGATGATTGCAGATCTAAGCCTAAGAGTCATAAGCTATTCGCCTGGAAGATTTGCGAACGATTCGCCGAGAGGAGTCTTAAGGGCTTCGCCTGGAAGATTTGCGAACGAATCGCCGAGAAGAATCTTAGGCGATTCGTCAGAAAGAGTCGCGAACAATTTGCTGAGAGAAGTCTTAAGCGATTTGTCGGAAAGATTCGCCAACTAATCGGCAGAAGGGGTTTTTGTTTGTTGCTGAGCATCGTTGTTTAACGTTACAAGTTACAAGAACCAGCGGGCTCTTCAGACGTTGTTTTATCCCAGTTTCATGAAGTTTTTTAAAAGCTAAATTTTTTGATAAATTTAAATGATTATTCAGAGCCTGCTTCATATAACAATGAAAAACTTTGAAAACTTTTTAAAAAGCCATCTTCCAACGATCGCCGGAATCAGTGAAGGAAGATTTTGAAATTTTTTTGAATCGCGCATTCATCGCTTGGGCAATCGAAAAGCGATCCATCTTCCAACGATCGCCGGACTGAGCGAAGGAAGATTTGGAACATTTTTTGTCAATAGCACATTCATCGCTTGGCCGACCGAAAAGCGATCCATCTTCCAACGACGATCGCCGGAATGAGCGAAGGAAGATTTTTAAATTTCTTGCGAATGGCGCATTCATCGCTTCGGTGATCGAAAAGCGATCCATCTTCCAAAGAACCCTTAGGTGAATCGTTAGCGCGTCGCCAAATGGTCTAATCTCCCAATCGTCTTCCAAATGTTTTCAGGGTTTGATCTGTTAAAAAATATGTATGTTTATTTGTCCAAACATAATATAACAGGCATTTATAATATTTATACCCTAAACCTGAAAGGTCAGGGTATATTAAGTTTGTGCAAACGTTTGTAACGCATAGAAGACTCGAGATAATTGGATGAAACTTGGTACACATGGTCACATGCACCCAAGAATCTGCAATATTGAATATTTTTGGAATCCGCCCACGGACACGCCTACCTCCCATACAACGCGAAAATTTAAAACTGCATAACTCAGCTCATAATTAGTCTACAACAATAACATTTGGTATGTGTGTGTTTAATATCAACATAAAGATGTCTTTGAAAAATGGTCGTCATCCACTCACGGACACGCCCACCTCCCATACAACTCAAAAATTGAAAACGCAATAAATAATCCTCTGTTTAACCTACAGAGCTTAAATTTGGCACATATGTTTTTTATAACAAAGCAAAGATGGTTTTATAAAATGGACGTCATCCGCTCACGGACACGCCCACCTCCCATACAACCCAAAAATTGAAAACGCAATAAATAAGCGTCTGTTTAACCTACAGAGCTAAAATTTGGCACGTATGTTTTTTATGACAAGACAAAGATGGTTTTGAAAAATGGACGTCATACGCCAACGAACACGGCTACCTCCCATACAACCCAAAAAGTTTAAAACTCAATAAATAAGGTTATTTTTGTCATAGAGAAATTATATTTGGTATGTATTTATTTTATACCAAAACTAAGGTGTGTTCAAAAATTGGGAGTAATCCGTCCATGAACACGCCCACCTCCCATAGCGAAAGCACAATAAAGGCATTAACTGTGAGCTACAGGAATAAAACTTGGTATGTGTAAATTTTTCATCAACATTTAAATGCATATAAAATATAGGCTTCTTCCGCCCACGGAGACGATCATCTAAAATAAAAATTTTTTGGTTTTGAAAAGTAGGTTTAGGGTATTTCATAGTCGGCCTAGACCGACTTTAGACTTTCTTTACTTGTTTTATATTATGTTCATTCTCGGAATGTTTTTTTTTTTTTAATCTTAAAACAAAGTCATGATGGTATAGCTCAGTCAATTTTTTATAACTATACTAGTATAGATGCCGATCAAATGACACGTCATATTCAAAATAATTAAGAAGCAGACGATATGACAACATTTTTACATTCACCTCAAATGTTGTCATGTTCATGTTTTCATGTTTTTATGTGTTCATGTTTTCATGTTTTCATGTTTTCATGTGTACATGTTTTCATGTTTTACAGTCACCTCAAATGTTGTCATGTTCCAGTCGTCGTCAGTGTATCAAATAAATTTTGTGTGCATACTTTTAGGCTGACAATTTGTTCATATAAAAAGCACTGTAATAGCAAGAATAAACAGTTTGAGCAATATTGCGGAGCAGGATTTATGTACAGTATGAGCGAAACAGGTTCTGATTCAGACTAAATAGGTTTTCAGAAAGCATAGCAATTATAATTATGAACAGTTTGAGCGATTTAGGGCACGGAACACGACGTATGTATATTAAAAGATTGTTATTGTCTCTTAATATAATTCTTATTGTAACTCTTTCGAATTTCAGAATTATATATGTGGTGACCGTGGCATGCAGGTTAAGTGTGTGGCTTAGCATGCTCGGAGCCCGGGTTCGATCCCCAGCCGCGGGGAAAACTTTTTTTAATATAAAATTTTTCTGATCGGTCACCACCTCTCTGCAGACAATGGCAAACCTCAGAGAGTAAATAATGCCATGTAAAGCTTCCTGAGAACATGAACCTTAGCCGTTCGGAGTCGGCATAAAACATGTAGGTCCAGTTCTCGGTCAATTGTGTGCAAACATTTAATAACACACACAACACAATTGATCATAAGAAGCTCGGTCAAAGTCCTTTCAAGGGCTGAAATGGCCAATTTGTGTTTTTGTTTTATATGTCCAATAATTCCATGCCTTTTAAAGCGGCTCAAATGTTTGTCCAACATGGAAACATCGCTATATTCTTATTACTTTTTATAAGATATAGTCTGAAGGTTTTAGTTTTGATTGCACTGTGCACTGTGCTATAACTACTCTGCCCTGTTTAGTTCCAGAACTGTTTCTTATCAAACAAACTTAGTAATAATTTAAATGAAACCTCTTCACCAAGATCTCAGTCTTTATCAATCAGTTCATTGATTAGACGTTTTTCTATGCTATGAAAAGTAATAATGGCTTGTGGGCTCCCATAACTGCCCTCATAACGTCAATACGCCTCCCCGTTCAAAAAATCCAAACTTTTCATTTTTCTTATCATAAGTAGCTTCTTGCCAAATTTCTACACTCCGTTGCATAATTAAAAAAGGTATACGGAAGACAAATTTGGGTTCGATGAACCATTCTATACCCCATTTTTTTTTTTTAAAACTTTTGCCTTTAGCTTACGTTGAAAATTTGTGATTGATTTAAAGTTTCCATGGTCTGTCGCATATAGTTTACAAGCCTTATCATACAAAAAATTCGAGTTGGAAGTATAGCACTATTTTTTTTTCTAATGTCCACAATAATTCTTCCGCAAGTTTATGCTGGTTACCGAATTTTTTGTACTGAGATAATGTGCTCTATCATTAAGTTCAAGAAATAAGACAAGTAAAGGCTCAACCATAATAGGCTCGAGCTGGCTGCAGCCACTCTCAAATTTTCTACGAATGCAATGAAATTTTACGTAGCAGCCATAATAGCTCCAGCCAGCTTTTTCGTCAAGTTTCGTTAACTTGAGCTGGCTGCAGAGAGAGCGATTCAGAGCGCATGTTGCTTGAGTTTATGTCAAACTACAATGAATAACATTTTGTTTGTGAATATTTCGTAACAAAAATGGGAAAACATTAGAAATATTGTGTTCTTATAAAACTGATGTGTATCAAAAATGTTATTGATATAAGCCCGAGCTAGCTCAAGTCGTTATGGTTAAATTAACGATTTGACAATTCTCAAGTTGGCTTTTCGTAAAGTTTTGATGTTAGCTGCAGCCAGCTCGAGCCTATTATGGTTGAGCCTTAAACCAGTGGTAGCCTTGGTCGTGTGTGCTTACCAACGGATTCTGAGTTTAAACCTCACCTCGGGCCAAAGTTTTTTCAATAGAAATAAATTTGTTTGTTCCACAGTCACCTCTCAGCAGATAATGGCATGTTAAGCTTCTTGAGAACATGAACTTTTGCTGTTGAGAGTCGGCATAAAGCATGTTGGTTCAGTTCTCAGTCACTTGTGCGCAAACATTTAATAACACTCACAACACAATTGATCGCAAAAAGCTCGTTCAAAGTCCTTTCAAGGTCTGAAATGGCCAATTTGTTTTTCTTAAACCATTCGAGATATAGGCTATAAATATATAATAGATATATAATATAATTATATTATATAAATTGTAATTCAAGCCATTTCAATTATTCGATTTGCTTTATTTATCTAAATGTAACCAATGTCTCAGTTGAAATGTGCTTGACTATGATTCGTAGGACGTTGGTTCATATCCTGGCTATGTGAGCATAAAAAATTTTAATTTAAAACTGAAATTCTATTCTATTTCCTTGACTGCTTGGTCAAAAATAAGATTGTTAGAAAAGTTTGGATTGCTTGAGAACTTGACTTGAATGAGGTAAAGGTATAACACTTGCGTCAAACTCACATCGTATAACTTTCCGACACATTTTGCATTTGTTTCGCTTGATTTTTCTTTCTTTTGTACTAATCCAACATTCTTATTTATTGACTTTTACTCCATTATCGAACTTAGGCAGATTTGATTGAAAAGGTTTGATAACTAAAATCCTCGGTCAAAACTTGAAAAAAAACAAAAAAATTGTATTATCATCTATCAATCAGCAGCTAAATGCCACTTCCCGCAAATATCTGTAAAAATGAGAATTGTCTTGAGTTCTGGAAGTTCCTTCAGTTTGAAGGATTTGCTTTTCGAGCTACTGAAAGCACATAACTTTTTGAATACAACTCCATAGCCACTTTACTGTAATGACACAAAGCTAGGTCGTACCAAAAGAAAGTGGAAACCTCATTATGTGTTACAAAAGATCTTTTAAATTTTTTTTTTTCAAGTATTTTTTAATGTAGATTTCCGAATTTATTCTTTATGCAGCCACAAAGAAGTGACTTGGTTCTTCCGTCAAGGCTTTTGAAAGCTTGTCATACCAGGAACTTTTAAGAATATTTATAACTCCTACGTCTACGTAAACCTTTCTTCTACATTATCCCGTAGTCTACAGTGTAAAACATATGTCCGTGAGCTGCAAAAAGTCGATTAAAACATACGTGAATTTTTCAAAAACAAACTCTTTTCTTAACTTTTTGGCATCTAGTTGTGCCTGCGTGTTCTTCACAGCATTTTTCTCTTGTACTTTTAGCACTTTGTAAGCTTTCAGAGTAGCTAACTTTTAGTCTTTGAGTACAAAAAATATGAACACTTCACCTTTGGCGGCATTTTTCTGACGGAAAAGATGGGATTCTTTTTTTTAACTTGGTGACGATTTTGCCTGCCTTGTTCTGGTCATAGTTGACCTTTTTACTTGCTGAGCCTTTATTTGAATGATAATCAAGTCCTCTTTAAACTTCCATAACACTTGAGATATAATTTTCTCCCCAATTTATACATTGTGAGCAACTTTTTGAAATGTCAAATGATGGTAACTTAATATGGGAGATGGGCAGAATATTCATTCTATTTTGCTTATCAAGTTCAGGTGAATAATCAAAATTAGAGTTTTTTTAAAATTTAAGAGTCATAAGGTTCATTTTTGGGGCATTCAGGGAGATTTTATAGTTTTAATGCAATCACTTTGTATGGGAGATAGGCGTGGTTTTCATACGATTCGCCTCTTTGTCGAACTTGATTTTTACTTTTACACCAACAGCTTAAGTCTAGCATTTCATTGCGATGGTGGCAAAATATGGCCTAAATCTTGTTAATAGACAGACGGCGTTGGCTTAATCAACTCAGATGGTGTTGCTGATAAATTTTACTACCTGCCATGCCTACTTCATCTACTTTCACTTCAAACACAAGGCATAGTTATTGCTTTAAGTTAAAAAAATTTTTCCACGCTTATAACTGATATCTTAAACATTGTAAAGAAAAGGTCAAGAGCTGAAATTCAATAAAAGAAAAAACAAATTCATTAAATTATTTATTAGTTTTAACACAAAAAGAGGAAAAGAATTGAAACTTACAAAACTAATAAATAAACTACCATTTGTTTCATAGCAGCACTAAAAATAAATTGAAATTTTTAATAACAAAGTTTTTAAAAACTTAAAGTTTTTATATGAAAAAAACTAAAAAAAAAATTAACATTAAATGTTAGATTGGAATGCCAAATAAGTTATTGACACCACAGCCTGAGTAACATAAAAAAATTGAAACAGCAACAGGACGAAACAAAAACTAAAAGTTGTCACTTCTGAACAGGAGGACGCTAGCACAGAGTTATACCGAAGGTCTCAATAAATTGTTGAGAGCTAAAGTTTTGAACAAGTGATTGTCATAAAAAAGCAACAACAGCAACAACAACAACAAGCAATGTCATAAACTCTTAAGCCATTGAGAGTGAGTTTGATTATGATTGGAGAGAATGGGTTGAACTGGCAATGTCCTGTAAAGCACAATTTTTAACAACTTTATAAATATTTTTATTTGTTGTTTTTTTTTGTTGGCTGCATTTTTGTGAGTTATTTGAAGTTTGAATTTTATGCTGCTTTAGTAGCAGCACAATATAAACAACAACAAAAACAAACACAAGTTATTTCGTTGTTTTTGGGATGCTGCTGTTGTTGTTGTCAAGCTTGGTACGTTTAAATAATAAACAAGAACGCATGTATATGCAGGATACTCTTCAAGTATCCTGCGAGCAGTATTGCTGCTTTTACCGCCATACATAAAAGTGACAATAAAGGGCGTTTAAATTTTGGTGCACAATACTGTGTTAGTGTATGTGTTTGTGTGTATTTTGTAGCATAGCCAGGCGGTATATTTATATATTTGTTGTTTGTGTGCAATTTTGCTGCTCAATTTTATGCTTTGAGCCATAAAGGATTCTGCAGGAGCAGCAAGAATTTTTGTGTGCACTGCATGCGACGCTATTTTCTTAGCACACATAGCTGGCTTTTGACTTAGCTGGTATTTGTGTGTTTGTATGTGTGCAGCTATGTGGGTCGTGCGCTGCCAGTATGTGTGTCTGTTTATTTTTGTCTGGTTTTTGTACATGCAACTTGCAGTCAAGCAATTTTGAAACGTCTTTTTAAATGAAAACAAAGGATGTGCACAAAAGAATGTCGAAAAATAATGAAAATAAAAAGCTTTAAAAGGATTTCATAGAAAATGAAAAAGAAGAATAAGAACAAGCAGCAGCTAAATTTTAAAGAAAATTCCACAGGCTATATGCTAGCTGCATGTGCTTGTGTATGTATGTGTTTGAATATGTGTGCCTTTCAGTATGCTTTTAACTGCTAAATAATGTCGCACAAAAAACCTTTTGTCTTATCAAATCGAGCTCAAGGACTTTCAAAGCGCTGCCACTGAACAATGCCCCGATTGAGGCTCGCTTTTTGTGAACAAAGCAAATGATTTTCTTAAAAATACGTTAAGAACTTAAATGCTCTCACACTGCTTGCTAGTCGAAAAAGCTGGCTGATATTTAGAATTTATTAATTTTTTTTTTTATACATTTTTAACAGCTGTTCAGCAGAACTTCGCTGCTCAGCTCAAGAAAAATATAAGTTTTAAAAGAACTCTGTCATTATTGACAAATGCCGTAACAAAAAAAAAACGGAAATTGCTTTGATGTTTGATAGAAATAATAAATATTTTGAATTAATTGCTTGTTTCTCCGTATTTATGTAAATTTTACCCAAAAATAAAAATATTTTGGACAAGAAAAAGAAACATTCTTAAACAAATAGATCTACTAAACTGGTTTTTGAGCGTGTTTCTTCGATATTGATAACTTACCTGGACCAGTTTTTTAATTTTGCTTAATAAAGAACAAAAATTATTGAGTCCAAATTTGGTCTCAGTCGGAGGGCAGTAAACTTTTGCTGAATCGGCGCCAAAATTCGATAATTTGGCAAAAATTTTATGAAAATATTTCATAATTCTTCGTGGTGACGCACAGTGGAGACAAATATAAGACCGGGTGCTTTAAATTTTTCATCAGCAACATTTTTCCCGAATATACATAGCCTCTTTCTATCTTCCTTTTGCGTCCCCCTCTATAAAATGCACGTTTTTTTAAAATTTCTGTATCTTTGTTGCAATGACCTTTAAATGGATCAAATGTATCAACACCTCATATTAATTATTCCTCCCCAGCATTTTTCCTTAACATATATACCATATATTTGTGACACTTCTGACCGTTCCCGTACTTAAAATGCAAAAACTTAAGAAAAATGTTTGTAAAACCAGGCTTATATCAACGAGTGTGTGAAATATGTGACTACGTTTGATCACCCGTAGAATAATTCCACATCAGAGACCTGCAACGAGTGATTCACGATTCTTATATGATCGCCAGTAAATTCATGATTTTCTTTCATCAGCCATTTAAGTGAACACCAAGTGTTATTTAAATTAACTTTCTCTGTTAAAGCTGACAAGGCTATGGTATCAACAATATTGCCAGATATTGTATTCTCAAATCTCAAATCCTCACAATAGATGCAGATTCAGCGATCCTCTAAAACTGTTGTATAATTTTTAAAACTCTTATATGACATATTATTTGGTGGCAACCCTGTGTTTAAAATATTACATAATTTTAAACGGATTTGAAAACAGCGACCTATTTTTACCTAGAGTTCATCATAGCAACGAGTTCGTAAAAATTAAAAAAAAAATTTTGTTGCCACACCTGTCGGTTATCCTGACATTAAAAATTCTGTCACCAGATTCAAAATTAGCTACCCTCTAAATTTGTAAGATAACGTTTAAATTTCATAAAAAACATATTTTTAGGTGGTAACCTTATGGCCACGCTACAATTATGCCCTCTACAAGTACTCAAGGCATAACTTTCCCAAGAATTTTAGCATAGTTTATGACTATAGATGATTCGAGTGAATAGAATATGAGTACTGAAAATAATCATAGTCAAAGCTAACTACATTCTCTTATACGCAGTGTCTTAAGGAGGGACATGACATTGGCCGTTTTTATACCCTAAACCTGAAAGGTCAGGGTATATTAACTTTGTGCAAACGTTTGTAACGCATAGAACGAAGCGAGTCCGGTATAGAAAAGTATATATATTCTTGATCAACGTCACCACGTGAGTCGAGCTATCCATGTCCGTCCGTCCGTCCGTCCGTCCGTCCGTCCGTCCGTCTGTGTGTTGTCCGTATACACAGGATAAGAAGAAGGAGTTGAGATAATTGGATGAAACTTGGTACACATGGTCACATATACCCAAGGATCTGCACTATTGAATATTTTTGGAATCCGCCCACGGACACGCCTACCTCCCATACAACGCAAAAATTGAAAACTGCATAACTCAGCTCATAATTAGCCTACAACAATAAAATTTGGTATGTATGTGTTTTATATTAACACAAAAATGTCTTTGAAAAAAGGACATCATCCGCTTACGGACACGCCCACCTCCCATACAACCCAAAAATTGAAAACGCAATAAATAAGCCTCTGTTTAACCTACAGAGCTAAAATTTGGCACATATGTTTTTTGTGACAAAACAAAGATGGTTTTGAAAAGTGGACATCATCCGCCCACGAACACGCCTACCTCCCATACAACGCGAAAATTGAAAACTGCATAACCCAGCTCGTAATAAGCGTACAATAATAAAATTTGATATGTATGTGTTTTATACAAACACAAAGATGTCTTTGAAAAATGGACGTCATCCGCTCACGGACACGCCCACCACCCATACAACCCAAAAATTGAAAACGCATTAAATAAGCCTCTGTTTGACCTACAGAGCTAAAATTTGGCACGTATGTTTTTTATGACAAGACTAAGATAGTTTTGAAAAATGGACGTCATGCGCCTACGGACACGCCTACCTCCCATACAACCCAAAAAGTTCTAAACTCAATAAATAAGGTTATGTTTGTCATAGAGAAATTAAATTTGGAATGGATGTATTTTATACCAAAACTAAGGTGTGTCCAAAAATTGGAAGTAATCCGTCCATGAACACGCCCAACTGCCATAGCGAAAGCACAATAAAGGCATTAACTGTGAGCTACAGGAATAAAACTTGGTATGTGTAAATTTTTCATCAACATTTAAATGCATATAAAATATAGGCTTCATCCGCTCTTGGAGACGCCCATTTACAATAAAAATTTTTTGTTTTTGAAAAGTGGGTTTAGGGTATTTCATAGTCGGCCTAGACCGACTTTAGACTTTCTTTACTTGTTTTTTCATGGATAAATTCTAACGGGTTCAAAAGTTACAGCTGGATTAGTGAGAGCGCGTTTTTATTTTTCCTAGCATTTTTCTTTGTTCACAAACTTTGAACGCGTTTATCTCGAAAACATGTTTTTCGTACTGGTTGCGGCACTAAGGGATTCATTTTTTGACAATTTTTTTTTTTAATTTTTTAAACTTGATGCGCTTTTGTATGACACGAACTTTTTTTAAAAATTTTTTTCCTTTTTTTATGAAGATTTTAAGTCAATATTGTTTTCGAAAAAACACACTTTCAATTTTGGAACATCACCAAAAATTGAAAAAAAATTTTAAAAATAAGCTGCTGTCATACGATTACCAATTTTGTTACGATTTAAAAGAGTAATTTTTGCCAGATCGAACAATTTTTGCGATTCCCAGCGCTGGAACCACGAGGCCCCGTTTTTTTCTCTGAAGCCAGTTTTAAAGAAATATCAAAGAAAAAGCTTTCAGTTCATTCCCCAACATCTTATCCCAAAATATAATTCAAGCAAAACAAAGTAGTTTATTGGATCAGCCTCAACTAATTTATAAGGTTGCACAACAGTTTTTGCACACAACTTCAACTTTAAGACTTTGACATTATTAGCCCAGCACGCAACCATAACTAGATTTCTTCATAATTCTTTAGAGCACACAACTAACTAATTTTCAAACAAACTTCTCTTCTCTAGTTCACGGTTTTAATTAAATTCTAAAGTAAGCATGAAGCTTTCATAAAAACGCCTAATTAAAAGCACATTTAATGCAGCAACTTTTTTCAACTTGAACTTTAAAGATATAGCGAGAGAAAAGTAAAGCGCAAAAAACAAAAACAAAAACAAAACAATAAAGGCAAAAAAGGAATACAAATGCCAAACTCAAGGAATACATTAAAAGGAAACGAGCGTCACGCAGCAACAGCTGCGCGGCTGATTAGCAAAATCAACACAAGCGGCAAAAAACTCACTCACACACACACACACACACATAGACACAAATACAAACACAAGAAAACGACAAACAGCAAGTAAAACATTTTGCGCCACGTTAAAAAAGTGCGACAATTTCAACTTCTAGTGCAACTCTGTGCAGATAACAACAACAACTACAACAACAGATAAGTCTTAAATGAAAGCGAGAAAAAAATGTAAAAAAAGTACTAACGAAAAAATGTGTGAATTGCGCTCGAAGGTGAGGATTGTAAAAATGTGGTAAAAATGAAAGCGTTGTAAAATCGTGCAACAACAACAACAACAATCAACAGTGGCGCTACGTGTAGATATTTAGTTATAACCTAAAAGCGGTTTTATGACTATCTAAGCTAAGCCGAAAAAATAAAGCAACAATGACAGCGACAGCTACAACAAGTAAAAAATAAAGGGATAACAAAGTAGACAACACCAACAACAACAGCAATGATAACACCAGCCGAAACAAGAACAAGAACAACAGCAAACTGAAATTTAGAGTAGAAGAAAAACTTTGAAGCTGCGCAAGATAAAAACTGTTTGCTAAAGAAAAACTTTTTTCTTAGCTCACTCTGACAAAAGATGACATAAAAAAGTACGTTTTGTCTTTTACTACTACTTTGCTTTTTATCAAACATAAAGCAACAGCAACAGCACCAGCACCAGCAGCAGCAACAGTACCAGCAGCAGCAGCAGCAGTTGTTACAATAAGAAGAAAAATTATCTAAACAAAAATTGCAAAACAAATAAAAAACTTTGCAAACTTGTAGCAGCGCATAAAGGATATACGAAGACGCAATAAAAGTAGCAAAGCACAGTGTTGTAGTAGCAGCAGCACAAAAGCAGGCGGCCGTAGCTAAAAAATAGCAGTAACAGTCTTTTTGGCGGAAAAATAATTTTTCTTTTTCGCTTTTTTTTTTGTTCTCTTTGTCTTTTTAGTAATTTTTTATTATTTTTGTTCAAAGAAGTAAAATATAAGGAAATGGTGTTCTTCTCACATACAGTGTACGTGTGATGCGGCATCTGATGAGCGAGACGAAGGGTGTTTTTGACAGTTCGATATCCAATGTTGGGATATCGAATTGTCAAAGTACAAACATTTCTCCATAGGTGCATTCATTTTCAATAATTTCACACATTTTTAGGGCGCGTTTTTTAAATGAATGAATGATTGAATATAAACCAAGTGTATAAACAAATTTTTTTTTTTGAAAATTCATAACTTTTTATATTATTTGCTAATTTTATTCTCAACTTTAGAGTGAAACCGAACCGAACGGGAACCGAACACCCAGAAAAAACTCGGTAACGCACCAAATTGTGTACCTCAAGGGTGGTGTGGAAATAGTAAAGTAGTACAATATAGTATTTTAATGAACAAAACAAATAAGATAGCGATTGCTTTAAACATGATCACATATTGAACAGTCACGTTGTTCAAGTTTCCGAAATCCGAAAGTTTGGCCCTTTTTTAACGATGGCACCAAATACGGCCCTTGTGGATGTTAATGTATTTTTGAGAACCAACACAAATATGAGAGGTGCCGCACTTTTGTTCAACTACAGCACTTCCTTATATTTTACTTCTTTGTTTTTGTTTTTTGATTTTTTTTTTTTTCTTTGCTACTATTTGTCGACTTTTTTATATGCCTGCAATGTGACGACAAAACACGGATGACACAAAAAGTTTGGCTCACTCTTTTGAGTTATTATTTTTCTCCTTTTTTTATTAATGTATGTGTGTTTGCACTTTTAAGGTGTTTGTTTTTTTCAAAAGGTTTTTAGCAAAAATAACTTGCCCTATACGGTGTGCAAAAACACAATAATTTAGAAATATTACTAACTGCGCAGAAGAAAAAAATTGTTTGATGGGCTTTTGCCAAAATGTTTAAAAATAACCAAATTATTTAAAATTTGATGCAAGTACAAATCTAAAAAGATATATCTGTGGCTTCAAGATATAACAGCATAACTCGAAACACTAAAGTAATTTACTTGTACCATTGTATTCTCCGTAACCGAACTTATGTTGAATTGCGTCGAGTTTTGGTGTTGATCGGTTGATAAATTCCAGAGAGATTTATTTAAATTTAATTTTTTCACTTACCTTTTTTGATTTATCGCCTAAAATCTTTAAAATGTTCTCTTGAAAAATTACAAAATTGAGATATGCTGTTATGCTTTGGTACTACAAATATGTATAGAGTATTAAAGCGATAAAAAAAGATGTAAATTTAATAATGAGCATACAAATTCCTCATTCTGAAATAAAATTGAAAGCTCGTTATTTGATTTAAAAAAAGAGGATTAAAAAGGATGAAATACAAAAAATATTATAAAAATTTTTTTCGACTTTGAAATTCCATGCTGAAAATTTACAATCTGATAATGAATTTACAAGTGTTAATCGCGAGAATAAGCATGTTAGTTAAGATTGTTGTTATGTCCAGTGAGAGTCAAGACTAAGTTATTCCATAGCCAAGTCAGAGTATTGTCGAAGCAAGTCAAAGTAAGTCTAGTGTCAATCGCCAGAATCAGGTTGTTATCTAGGCTTCTTGTTAGTTTAAATCGGAATCGGAATCAGAGTCAGAGTCAGAGTCAGAGTCAGAGTCAGAGTCAGAGTCAGAGTCAGAGTCAGAGTCAGAGTCAGAGTCAGAGTCAGAGTCAGAGTCAGAGTCAGAGTCAGAGTCAGAGTCAGAGTCAGAGTCAGAGTCAGAGTCAGAGTCAGAGTCAGAGTCAGAGTCAGAGTCAGAGTCAGAGTCAGAGTCAGAGTCAGAGTCAGAGTCAGAGTCAGAGTCAGAGTCAGAGTCAGAGTCAGAGTCAGAGTCAGAGTCAGAGTCAGAGTCAGAGTCAGAGTCAGAGTCAGAGTCAGAGTCAGAGTCAGAGTCAGAGTCAGAGTCAGAGTCAGAGTCAGAGTCAGAGTCAGAGTCAGAGTCAGAGTCAGAGTCAGAGTCAGAGTCAGAGTCAGAGTCAGAGTCAGAGTCAGAGTCAGAGTCAGAGTCAGAGTCAGAGTCAGAGTCAGAGTCAGAGTCAAAGTCAAAGTAAAAATCAAAGTCAAAGTCAAAGTGCAAGTCAAAGTGAAAGTCAAAGTCAAAGTCAAAGTCAAAGTCAAAGTCAAAGTCAAAGTCAAACTCAAAGTCAAAGTCAAAGTCAAAGTCAAAGTCAAAGTCAAAGTCAAAGTCAAAGTCAAAGTCAAAGTCAAAGTCAAAGTCAAAGTCAAAGTCAAAGTCAAAGTCAAAGTCAAAGTCAAAGTCAAAGTCAAAGTCAAAGTCAAAGTCAAAGTCAAAGTCAAAGTCAAAGTCAAAGTCAAAGTCAAAGTCAAAGTCAAAGTCAAAGTCAAAGTCAAAGTCAAAGTCAAAGTCAAAGTCAAAGTCAAAGTCAAAGTCAAAGTAAAGTCAAAGTCAAAGTCAAAGTCAAAGTCAAAGTCAAAGTCAAAGTCAAAGTCAAAGTCAAAGTCAAAGTCAAAGTCAAAGTCAAAGTCAAAGTCAAAGTCAAAGTCAAAGTCAAAGTCAAAGTCAAAGTCAAAGTCAAAGTCAAAGTCAAAGTCAAAGTCAAAGTCAAAGTCAAAGTCAAAGTCAAAGTCAAAGTCAAAGTCAAAGTCAAAGTCAAAGTCAAAGTCAAAGTCAAAGTCAAAGTCAAAGTCAAAGTCAAAGTCAAAGTCAAAGTCAAAGTCAAAGTCAAAGTCAAAGTCAAAGTCAAAGTCAAAGTCAAAGTCAAAGTCAAAGTCAAAATCAAGGTCAAGATCAAGGTCAAGGTCAAGGTCAAAGTCAACGTCAAAGTCAAAGTCAAAGTCAGAGTCAGAGTCACAGTCAGCTTCGAAGTCAGAGTCAGAGTCAGAGTCAGAGCCAGAGCCAGAGCCAGAGCCAGAGCCAGAGTCAGAGCCAGAGCCAGAGCCAGAGCCAGAGCCAGAGTCAGAGTCGGAGTCAGCGTCAAAGTCAGAGTCAGAGTCAGAGTCATAGTCAACATCTAGCTACAATTAAAACATCAATTCAACGCCAATTTAAAGCTTAGTTGAAGACAAGCCGTTGTCAATTTGAAGTCAAGTCGATGTCAAGTTTAAGTCCATTCAACTCTAACTTGACAACAAGTCAGGATGAAGTTTCCAAGTCGACATCAATCAAATACATCAATTCAAGGTAAGTCGACATCAATTCGACAAAAGTCGATATAAGTTCATTTTCAAGTCAACATCAAGTTGACTGCAAGTCAAATCAATATCAATTCGAAGTAAGTCAACATCAAGTCAACATCACTTCGACAACATGTTGACGTAAGTCATCATCAAGTTGTCTTAAGTCAACATCAATTCGACGTTCATCGACATCACAACATCTTCAAGTCAACATCAAGTTGACTGCAAGTCAAGTCAAATCAAATCAACATCAAGTCAACATCATATTGACCTCAAGTCAACATCATATTCACATCAAGTCAACATCATATTGACTTCAAGTTAACGTCAATTTGACATTAAGTCATTTTGAAGGCAAAATTTAGTTGATTCCAATTCAAATCGATACCAAGTCAACATCAATTCGACACTAGCCGCCATCAAGTGCACGTCTATTCGACATGATTTTGAAATCAAGTCGAAATCAAGTCCGACGTCAAGTCGACATCTAGTGATCGTTAGCCAACATCAATTCTCCATCAAATCGAAATCAAGTCTGCATAAATATAACGTCAAGTCTTCTTCACATCAACATCAAATCGACGTAAATCGACATCAAGTTGTTTTAAGTCGACATCAAGTTGACGTAATGCGACAGCAAATCAAGGTGAGGCAACATCAAATTAACGTAAGGCGACATCATGTCGACGTAATTTGACATCACGTTGGAGTAATGCAATATCAAGAAGTAAGGCGACAGCAAGCTGATGTAAGGCATCAACAAGTCACTGTAATTCGACATTAAGTCGACGTAATGGGATATCATGTCGACGTAATGGGATACCATGTTGACGTTATGCGATATCAAGTCGGCATCAAGTCGACATCAAGTTGACGTCAAGTCGACATCAAGTCAACGTAAAGTTCACATTAAGTCAAGTCGACGTCAAGTCAATGTCAAGTTGACATTAAGTTGACGTCAAGTCGACATCAAGCCAACATCAAATTGACATTAAGTCGTCGTCAAGTTTACATTAAGTCGACGACAAGTCGACATCAATTCGACATTACGTCGACGTCAAGTCAACATCCAAGTTGATCCATCTACATGCAATTTGACACCACGTCGACTTACTGTAGATATCAAGTCGATATCACATCGACATCAAGTCAAAGTAAGTCAACATCAGGTTGACAACATTTTCATGTCAAGTCTTCATCAAATCGACATTCGACAATCGACGGAAGTGGACATCAAGTCGACGTGAGACGACATTTAGTCGGCGTTAGGCGTCATCACGTCAAGTTGTTAGTCGACTTTAAGTCAATGTTAGTTAACTTAAAGTCGACGTAAGGCGTCAACGAGGTAACGATAAGTAAACATCAAATCGACAAGTCAAGTCTTCATCAAATCGACACGTCATGCAATATCAACTTGACATTAATTTGATGTCCAGTTTTCATAAAATCGACATTAAATCGACGTCAAGTCGACATTAAGTCGACATCAAGTCGACATCAAATTGACGTCAGGTTGTCAACGTTAATTGACATCAAATTAGCATAGGATGGCATCAAGTCGATATAAAGCGATATCAAGTCGTCGTAACGCAACATCAAGTCGTTGTAAAAAAAAAAACAAATTGGCCATTTCAGCCCTTGAAAGGACTTTGATCGAGCTTCTTATCATCAATTGTGCTATGTGTGTTATTAAATGTTTGCACCAGGGACCGTACCGGTTATGGTTTTTATCGAAAAAGTCACATATTAACTGTTATTTTTTAACTTTTATTTTTTCTGACAAAAATAAAAGTTATTTTGTGCCTTATATTTTACGGGCGAACATAACAGTTACTTTTGACTTTTATTTTATTGGTCGGAAATAACAGTTATATTCTGCCTTTTATTTTTTCAATTTGTGTTTTTTCAAAGGCTGTTTTACCGACTAAAAAACTAATGGTACCATTATTTGGGTCTCATCGGTGTGCATAATTTAAATATGGCATCAATAGTTTTTTAATTGGTCAAGCGGCCTTTAAAAAATACAAAGTGCCTGATATTTTTGACTGAAAAAATAAAAGTCACAAAATAACTGTTATTTTTGACCGATAAAATAAAAGTCAAAAGTAACGGTTATATTTGTCCGAAAAAATAAAAGGCAAAAAATAACAGTTAATTTTTAACTTTTATAGAATCAGTCGAAAATTTAAAAGGCACTTAATATTCATGAAGCTGAGGCCATTTGTAACATAATGGTATATTCCAAAAAGTCCTGCGACAATTTTTTCATTGTGTCTTTTTCATTTAGAAATTGAAAAATAACAGTTATTTTCGGTCCCTGGTTTGCACACAATTAACCGAGAACTGGACGTACACGTTTTATGCCGACTCCGAACGGCTAAAGTTCATGTTTTCAAAAAGATTTACATGGCATTATTTACTCTCTGAGGTTTGCCATTGTCTGCAGAGAGGTGGTGACCGATCAAAAAAATTTTTTATTGAAAAAAAACTTTTCGCCGCGGCTGGGGATCGAACCCGGGCTCCGAGCATGCTATACCACACACTTAACCTGCATGCCACGGTCACCACGTCGTTGTAAGGGGACATTAAATCGACGTAAGTCGACATCAATTCGACATTACTTCGACATTAATTCGACATCCAGTCGACATCAACTCAACGTCAAATCGACATCAATTCGTCGCCAAGTCATTGTCAATTACACATCAAGCCTACGCCAAGTCGATTTCGCCTTGATGTCTAGTAGATTCAAATCGACAATGAGTCGACGCCAAGTCATTGTCAATTCCTCAAGTCTACGACTTCACTTTAAAGTCGACTTCACCTTGATATCAAGTAGATTTCGATTCAAGTCGACAATAAGTCGACGCCAAGTCGGCGTCAAGATCGAGTCGACGTCAATTTCTCGTGAAATTGACGGCAATTTAATGTCAAGTTGACGTCATATGGAAGCCATAGTACAGTCAGAATCAAATCAGCTGCCATTCGACATCAATTTTCGAAATTGAGTGGGCTTCAATTCGGCATCAAGTTGACGGTAAATCGACATCAACTCAACTACAAGTAGGCATCAAGTAGAACTATCTTAAGTCTCGACACCTCAGAGGTTAGCGATACTTCTTCACAGGTGGTCCTTTAAGATTGTCGTTGTACTTTTCGGTATACTCTCCTGGTTTCTTGTAGAGCCTTTGTATGACTGTCCAAAGCTCGGTGGATCGGGTACCTTTTGCTTGATTGTTAAGATTTCTGCTATTATTTCGAAGCTTTTTAAGTTACATTTTTTATCAAGATTGTCTTTATTTCGTCGCCTTAATTATCATATAATGTAAAGGGCTTTCATTTTTGCCACTATGAGATTTTCTACTATATCGTCTTAAGATTTTTTACAGTTACTAGTTGTTTTTCTAGAAAAGTTTAGTGTAGCCTCTTTTAGCTTCGTCTTCGATTTAGTTCTTTTATTTAGTTTTTTCATTGTTAATTTCAGTAATTTTTTAAAAAGTATCTATCTACAAGATCTACCTTGTAACTCACTTCCAAAAAATGTAACGTTAAAGACCAAATTAAACTAGTTATATCTTTAAAGCAACAAAAGTTGGAAGAAAAATTTGTTTACATAAAATGCAAGTATTTAGAACCACTTTCATGAGCACAGACATGAAATTTGTTGCTTGAATGGAATTTCTATATATTTGCAGAAATATGTGTTTGAGTGTAACGTTAAAGAGAAAAAGAATGACCAACTGTGTTTTAAAAAGTACTGTTTTTTAAAAAAATCTCATGTTTTTGAGCCTATTTGTTATGAGAACAGAGGCAAGTGTGATATCTAAAAGGTCCTGCGTACATAGGAAAATTTTATTTTAATTAATCTTTGTTAAGAACAATTTTAAAAAATTTTTACTGTCTTCGGTTTAGAAAGCAAGTGTCCCTTTCATAAAATTATTGGTTGTAAAATTTAACAAAGTAATCTCAAAAATTTCATTTCTTTAATAATCATTTGATTCGTAAGATTAATAAAATAACATAATTTATGATGCATGTTTCATTTTTAATAGATAAACATTTATTTTAGTAAAGAATTCTCAAAATAAGTAAAATTAAAAATACACCAGAACAATGTTATTTTGGAGAAAATCTAGCGAAAGCCTGCTGACAGTTCCTTCTTTTTCATATGAAACGGGGATTCATTGTAAAAAAAAAAAAAAAATTAAGATGTAACACAATCTTTCTATATGAAGTACCGACAAGAAAGTTTTAAAGTTTAATTCCACCCAGAACAGTTTCATTTTCACCACAGTGCATAGACATCGTATGCACTGCTAATGTGTTGGTAATGTTTTTGCATGTCGCCTGTATGTATGCAAATTTCATCGTTGTAGTTTTTACAAAAGCAGTGCTAAAAAAACAAACAAAAAACAACGCTGTTTGAAATGACTTGAGGGCTGTTGTTGGAGGCGGTGGTAGCAGCAACGACTTAAAGCCATTCAAAGAGACGAAAGAGTGAAAATGATTAATGTCAGTGTTGGCAGCAAGTCTTTTTGCGCAGCAACAACAGCAGCAGCAGCAGCAGCTAGAAAACTTTAAGCAGAGCACTTAAATGGATTTTTAATAGAATGCTAAAGTTGCACATAAACTGCAGTAGATAGTTTATTAAAATAAAACAGAAGGATTTCAAAGTGAGTGCAGATCTTTTAGTATTGAGTTGATGCTTTATTATTTTGATATTAAAAATTTCTATTAGAAGAAATTGAAGAAGCTAAAAGGTTTTGGATAGGAATAATAATTAAGCAGCTTTAGCTGAATGGCATAAAAAACTTTAAATGACTGATTTAACTAAGCCTTTTAGTTAATGTTCAGAGAAATATACATTTTTATAGCTCAAAAATGCTTAGAGCTCAAATCTACATCAAAAATTTTCTAATATTTTTTTTATTTTTTATTTTATAAATCTTATTGCTAAAGAGTTTTTACATTTCAGCAGCCAAAACTTATAGCAACGAAAATTTTTATAAGGCAACAAGCTGCTGCTGCTGCTGCTACTGCTGCTATTGCTACTCTTGCTGCAATAAATTTAATTCACACCAACAACCGTGCAATAAAGTCTAAAACTATTAGCTGAACACAATACAGCAGCTATTAGCTGCCCAAATACTGCCCACCAAAGTCCTTGTCTTAGCCCAGCCAACAACCAACCAACATTACCAGCAACACTCTAACCACCTTCATCGTCCTCCACAAGCTATCTTTTGCTTAGCCAGCGTCACGCTGTCTTAGAAACTCAACGTGAAACTTTTAACGGAAATCCTTACAAAATTTAAAACAAAAGATTAAGAATTCACATCCTTGTAATTGTTCCAAAAATGTTGGCAATAATTCGCCAGCTAGATATGCTTGAAGTTTGTCTATAGCTGGACGCTGGCAGAATAGCAGTAAAGCGGAAGTATCAACGTTGGCCGGCAGCTTAAGATAATCCCGCTGCTTTTGCAAACATTAAGAGTCACCAACTTTTAGTCTTCATTTTTTTTTTATTTTTTAATTTATTTTTTATTTTTCAGCTACTTGTTTGCCTGCTGAATAGCATTTGTTTTTTTTTTATTATTTTTATTTTATTTCCTGCTATTCTTAACTTTAAGCTGCATGGCGAAAAAGTGTTGCAAACAACTAACTTAAAATAATATATATATAAAACTTTTCTACACTTACCATGCGCATCCTTGCCGGCCATCGAACCGCCGCTGTGCACCAGGCTGCTGGAGGATGTATGCAGTCGCGCAAATGTTGTTGTTGGCACCACGAAAATTGTTGTCATAAAAATTTTCCACATTGTTAACAGTACTATTTGATTTTTGTCGCACTTCATTTTTTGACTATTATTATTATTATTATTATTATTATTTGTTTTATATCTGCTATGTTATGTTTTTTGCTATCGCTGCTTTGTTTTGGCGTTGCCACGTTTTGAGTGCTGCTGCTACTTTAGAACTTCTTTAGTTCTTGTTTCTTGTTTTTTGCTAGTCTTGATATGAATTAAGTTGGCCTTGGCTTTGGCGTCTTCTGCTGCTCTGTTACTGCTAGTAATTTTGAAGTGAAATTTTGGCTTGTTATAATTTGGTTAAACTTTCTACTACTTTGTTTTTGCTTGTTTTCTTTTGTATTTTTTATTTTTGTTAGGATGCCGTTTTCTAGGTTATTTTGAGTTTTTGGAAGATTGCAGATACTTTAAGTAGATGGATGGATTTATTTGCTTTTAAGTTTCGGAAGTTTTTTGTTTGAATCTGAAAGTAGAACAGAAAAGTGAAAAGATGTTTTAGTATTTTCAAAAAAATTACTTTATTTTAATATCATATATTAAGAATTTCTTCAATTAAACACTTTAATTAGAGCATTATCGTTAATACAGAAATCATTAAGGCCTTCAGAAGTTATTTTCAGAGCTGAAGAAAGAGTTTTAGTGAAGCATTTGTTTAAGAGTGACTTCAAAAAGTTTCTTAACTTTTTTGAAATATTTTAAATTTTTGTTTTTTTTCTTAATAAATTTGAAGAAAAACATACATTTTTTTCAGAGCATCCAAACTTTGCAAAATTTTTGGTACCTTAACAAAATAACAACAACAACAACAAATTGGCCATTTCAACCCTTGAAAGGACTTTGACCGACCTTCTTATGATCAATTGTGTTGTGTGTGTTATTAAATGCTTGCACACAATTGACCGAGAACTGGACCTACATGTTTTATGCCGACTCCGAACGACTCATGTTCTCAAGAAGCTTTTCATGGAATTATTTACTTTCTGAGGTTTGCCATTGTCTGCAGAGAGGTGGTGACCGATTAGAAAAATTTTTTATTGAAAAAACTTTTCGCCATGGCTAAGGATCGAACCCGGGCTCTCGAGCATGCTAAGCCACACACTTAACCTGCATGCCACGGTCACCACCTTAACAAAATAGATTAACAGAATTTTGATTAGATCCTTAAAAAAAATGCAATCTATCTGACAAAAATACTTAAAAAGGGACAAGACTAAGAAAACAGACCTTTTTGAAAAATTTATAACTCAGTCAAAAACAACCATTTTTCCTATATTTTTTTTATTATTGTAGAAAATTGAACAAATTACAAGAAAAAAAAAAATTCAAATATATATATTTTTCACTTCACTTCAAACTTCCAAACTGGTGTCAGAGAAAAAAACGGGGCCTCTTGGTTGCAGTGCTGGGAGTCGCAAAAATTGTCCGATCTGTAAAACAAATGATTCTTTTAAATCTTAACAAACTTGGTTATCGTATGACAGAAGCCTTTTTTAAACGTTTTTTCAATTCTTGGTGATATTCCCAATTTGAAAATGTGTTTTTTTCAAAAAAAAAATTTTGACTTTAAAAATTCATAAAAAATCGAAAAAAAAATTAAAAAAAAAGATCGAAAAAAAATTTTGACTTTAAAAATTATAAGAAATCGAAAAAAAAATTTTAAAAAAAGCTCAACAAAAAAAAAAAATTCGTCAAAAAATGTAACCGCTAGTGCCGCAACCAGTACGAAAAACATGGTTTCGAGATAAACGCGTTCAAAGTTTGTGAACAAAGAAAAATGCAAGGAAAAACAAAAATGCGCTCTCACTAATCCGGCTCTAACTTTTGAACTCGTAAGAATTTTTTCATGAAATCTTTTCTGTTAGAATCTTAAGAATATTTACTAAAGTACAAAATTATAAATTTTGATTTTAAAAAACGGCCAATATCATGTCCCTCCCGTTAATAGAACTCTTAACCTTAATAAATCTAAAACAATTTATTTATATATTTAAAAAAAAAATAAATAAACAAAATTAAATTTAATCTCAGTATTTTTACTAATATTGTTAGACATGTGCCTGTAAAAGCACGACTATTTATCAAGCTAAACTCTAAAGAGCGCAAACAACACCAGCAGGCAACACTGTGGAACAAACGACAAAACAAGTTGAGTACAAAACAAAAAAAAAAATAAAAAACATAAAAAAACAAGCCAGCAAATTAAGTGCCCAGAAAAGCAACATTTTTGTGCTATTTCAGTGCATTTGAAGTGAATATAAATTGACATTGACGGACAACACTGGCAACGGCGGGCAATACACAGAGAAAGCAACCAAAAAACCAAACAGAAAATCAAAAAAAAAAAAAAAAAAAAATATAGAAAATAGCAAACACAAAGAAAAGTAGTACTGCCGGAAGTGTGTCCCCTGACAGAGTTTCACTTAAACAGAGCAGCACTCTTCTACGTATGTATGTCGCAGCTCTGGTATGCTATATGAGCTGCACTGAGCTTTCATTCACACTCGTTTGTAAGTAAGCTGCCTGCCCCGCTTCCCTTGTCGTTTACGAATTACGAGCTTGACGTTTGCAAGGCAAGACGAAGTCAGGCATTGTTGGCAGATGTTTTGCTTATATAGAATATGTAGATGTGGCATACTTTTCGGCTGTCAAACGCATACAACAGAGCAATGACTTTGCTTAATAGTATTTTTTGCATATCGTTTGGTTTGCTTTTTCATTTTTTTTTTTTTTTTCATTTTTCTCCACTTCACTTCCTGTTCCTCTTTTTGGGAATAACAAAAAATACCGCCTGGGGTTTATTTAACTTAGACGCATGAGTGTCGTTGTGAATATTGTGAGTTGTATCGTTTTGCATTTGTAAATTATTTCTGTTTTTTTTTACAATTTTTTTTTTGCTGCTTTTTGTTTTTTTTTTTTTTTTTTTTTTTGTCAAATCATACTCTAAGCGTTAGTTTTAAATGCAATTCATCATCGTATCATCAATCAACATCATTTTAAAAGTATACCAAGTAGACTCTTGAGATATGATCTGAGCAAAATATTTTGCATATATATTAAAAGCGTGCTGTTATCAGTTAAGTGGTATAAAAATAATGGCGAGGGTGTCGACTTTCTTAAATTTGAAGTTATTAGATTTTAAAAATAATTTTTTTTTTTTTGAATAAAACTTTGTTTATGTAAGCTTAAAAACGTTTTAAATACACTAAAACAAAGACTTGCTCATAAAAACGGTTTATATACTTTATCATAGGCACATATTTTTCCGTATCTAAAGTAAAATTTTCTCATTTCAAATAATGATATTTACCCATACCCAAATAAGCCGACCGTACTACATGTAGTACACCTATTTTTTCATTATGCTGTATTAACACTGCATTTAATTTGCTAAACAATATTTGTTGTTGTATTACAAAACATAGCTTTGGACATTGATAAGCTTTTTCTATTGTTATACCATCAGTGTTTTTTTTTATTTTTTCATCAAAGATTTTAGATTTATGAAATTAGCAAGACTGAGAAGAAGTCACGTGATCGTTGAGAAAAAGTAATTTTCATTTCATTTTTGTAGAGAGACCTACATACCTTGTAACTCACTTTCAAAAAATGTAACGTTAAAGACCACATTAAACTGATTATATCTACAAAACAACAAATGTTATAAGAATAGTTTGTACACAAAAAATGTAAGTCTTCAGCACTTCTTTCATTTAAACATACAAAACTAGTTGGTTTCATCGAATATTTGCAATATATTTGCAAAAGAATGCATTCAAGTGTAACGTTATGGAGAAAAAAATGACCATTGAATTGTTGATCAAGTTAAAAAATACATGATTGTCATATGGTATCATGCATGGCAAACCAAAATTCGAAATGCAACGATTTAGTTTGCAAAGCAAGCAATGAGTTAAAGCAAACTTGTTACGTTTTTCTCTGTTCACTGACAAAAACTTGTGCAATGGATCAAGGGTGAAGAATTGCATTGACTCAACTTCATGTTATGTTAAAAATCATCAGATTTTGTAAACTTAAACGCATAAATTTGATGATTGCATAAAAAAATATTGTCTCTTTGTTTTGTCCAGCAACAAAACGTTGATGGCTTAAAACAAAAATTATATTTGTATATCGCTATAAAAGCATTTCTAAAAAATGCAAGCTGAAAAACCGCTTAAACTCATGAACTTGTTTTCACTCTACAGCAATTATTTATAAAACCCAGCCATCGATATGAAATACCGCAGCTCTATACGGCACTATATATACAGAACTTCATAGAACTGTCTAATATGAATTGTGGCTGCAACGACAAGCACTTTTGTTTTTATAGAGCGTACTACATGCATAGTTCATGCAACTTCATGCTGCAGCACACGACTTAAATCTACTTAATAAGCATTGCAACAAATACTTCTCAAAGAATAACAAGTACGCGCAGCAAAGCTATCTATCTGGCCATGATGACCCGCACGAGGGTTGCTAAGGCTGCCGCCTGCCAATGCAACCACTACTGCTATTACTACTAATACTATTGCTCTACACAGCTAGCAGCCATTAAGAGCATCTTCCAGATGATCGCTTCAATGACCACAAAACACGCGGGTTGCGGATAACCAACCAACAAGTAAAATGGCAGAAATGTGCCAGCAACATGCAAACACTAAATAAAAAAAAATGAAAAAAACATAAGAAAATCCAAAAAAAAGGGCAGCCCAAGCATACAGAAAAAAAAAATTGCTTTAGCAAAATAAGCAAGTCACTTTTTTCATTTAGTTAGAGCCCAGCAGCCCCTTAGAGCGCCATGTGTCAGTCAGTTAGGCATGACCTTCAGATAGCCTCTTGTTGTCTATTATATGCAGCTTTTGTGGGCAACGCTTTTCCGCCTCAAAATAGCAAAATCATTCCAAGTTTTTGCTTTTTTTCATTTTCCTTTGCTTTTTGCAATTGTTTTCGCTTGCTTCCTGCTTGTTTATTATTCGCTTTGCTATGGTAAACATGCTCAATTTTATTTCTATCATCATCTACATCATTATTATGGGCATTGACTGGTTCTTCATTATTATGGCAATAATAATGATCATCATCATCATCATCATGTGCGCTGGCAAAGCTCTTTGGTCCATTTTTTAAGACTCAAGTGTTTGCTTAAAATTGTTTAAATTGATTTTTCCTTTTATTTTTCCATTTTTTTTTTTTCATTTTATAGCATCTTTTGGGCACTTTTGCTGTACAACTTGTTAAATTTTTTTTGTTTTTTTCATTTTTTTCTGTTTCTTTTGCTTGCTTAACACTTTTTTAAAACCCGCTTTTGCCGCATTTCTGCCATTTTCTGTTTTTTTTTTTTTGTTTTTTTTTTTGCTGCTTGCTTTTCTTTTGTTTCCATCATTTGCTCTGTTTACAAATCATTATCATTTTCATTTTGTAATATTTTGTTTGATTTTCTACTTCATATCCATTTTACTTTGCCATAGTTTCATTTGTGCTTCTTTTCTTCTTTTTATGTTCACCTTAATTTAGTTGGATATTTATATTCGATACCTTTTTTTGATTCTTTTTTTTGTTGCTTTGAAATCATGCACAATCCTTTTTGCACATTTCCTGGCTATTGTGTTGTTGAATAAATTTCTGTTTAAGAATTAAACCACCCAGAAATAAATCAATCTTTAAGGCAAGCAAATAATAAGTTTAAGAAAAACATATAAAAAAAAATTAAGAAAAAGTTTTAAGTAAAACTAAAAATATAGCTAGCAAATGCTTAAAAGCAGAAGGCTGAATAAGGCCAGTTTACGGCCTCCTCATATTTGCCAAAAAAAAAAAAAAAAAATAAAAAATATATTTTTACATTTCTAGTCTAACAATAAGATAAATTTTGAGTCGATTAGAACACAAACGGAACCAACTCCAACGCCTCTTAAGGTCATTTCAAGGTCAAATTATGAAAACCGTAAAAAAACACCTGACTTACCGGAATGAATAGCATTGGTCTAGCACTTGTTGGTTGCTGATTCTGAATACAAGGTCAATTTGTTTATTAAAAGGTTATTTAAAGGTCATTTCAAGGTCATAATTTAAAAAAAGCAAAGATATAATGTCTAACTTCTTGCTATAAAGGTTTTATGGGTCGTTTATTCGCAATACGAGCTGGATTTGTCTGTGACAAGGTCATTTCAAGGTCAAAATGAAAAACAAATCAGAGATACGATATCCAATATTTTGATGTTAAGGTTTTTAGAGTCATTGATTCCGAACTGATCATAAGAAGCTCGGTCAAAGTCCTTTCCAGAGCTGAAATGACCAATTTGTTTTTTTTTTTTTTGATTCCGAGCCCGAGGTCAATTTGCATGTAAAAAGGTCATTCCAAGGTCAAAATAAAAATAAAAACAGCGATATTATGTACAACTTCCTGATGTATAGGTTTTGTGGGTGTAGACTTGAGGTCAGTTTGTCTGTTTAAAGGTTATTTTTAAGGTCATTCCAAGATCAACACGAAAAAAACACAGAAATACGATGTTGAACTTCTTCATAAATCGGTGCTTTGAATCGCTGATTCCGAGCCCATTATCAATTTGTCTGTATATAGGTCATTTTAAGGTCTTTCTTACAATAAATCAAAATGAAATAAAAACAGAGATGATCCAAAATGAAATAAAAACAGAGAGAAGATGAAACAATTATGTCCAATTTCTTGATAAACAAGTTTCTTGGCTCGCTTATTCTTAGTCCGAACTCAATTTGCCTGTATAAGGGTCATTTTAAGGTCATTCTCAGGTCGAAATAAAAAAAAAACTCAGAGATAAGGGATTAAATTTTTTGATATATAGGTTTTTGGGTCATCTAAATTGAGTCCGAGTTCAATTTGCCTGTATAAAGGTCATTTCAAGGTCATTCTTAGGACAAAATGAAAATAAAAACAGACTTACGATGTCCAACTTTTTGATATATAGGTTTTTGGGATGCTTTGGGAGAAACAACAGGGAAACGATATTCATCTTTCCGAAATATAGGGTTTTTGGGTCGCTGATTCCGAATACGAACTGAATTTGTCTGTACATGGGTTTTTTTTTTGTGGCCAATTGAAACTCCGAGGTCAATTTCTCTGTATAAGTATCATATCAAGGTCATTCCAAGGTAAAAATATTAGAAAATATAGATCTATGTATAACTTCAATTGATCATAAGAAGCTCGGTCAAAGTCCTGTCAAGGGCCGAAATGGCCAATTTGTTTTTTTTTACATTACATTCTCTTCAAGGTCATTTATAGGTCAAAATATTGATATACCAAGGAACCAGTTCCAATTACTTGTCATATGAATTTCTAGAGTCGTTGATTTTTAATGCAAGATCAGTTGGGCCGATATCAGTTCGTTTACGTACACTTCTTTACAAAACATCATGTTTCTTTATACTCGCCTCTTGTAGCTCACTGAAAATTACACTGAAAATAAAAATGATGTACATGTTTGGAAAGGAAAGGCAGCCAGGCGGACATGGACGGAATACAAGCAGTGGACGTGGATATTAAAAACTACTCAACATAACATACTACTCAACTGAAAAAATAGAAAACTGAGACTTTATTGAAAAAATACAAAATATGTCAATAAAAAAAATATGCAAAATAAGTCATGATAGAATAACAAGGTAGGCGCATATTGGAGAGGAAGTGAGCTATATGTCAAAATCAGCCGTTCGAATTTGAGTTGTTCTAATTGTTGTTGTTGCCTTTTCGTTTGACTTTTATAGCACCTCACAGCATTGTTTGTGTAAAACTAGACATTTGAGAAGTCATATTAATATGAGCCTACCTTATTATTCTATCATGGAATAAGTTTAGTTTGGAAAAATTGTCGAAAAGGAAAGAACAAATGTGAATAAATGAAAATTTGTGAAAATTATAAAATTTAATAGAGCAAACTTGAATTAAACCAACTTTTTTTTTTAATTCTATATGAATTTTGCGTTCATTGACCATGTATATTTCTACATAAGCTCCACGTAATTAAACATGGCTTGTGCATATAAAATTATACACAAGTGCATATAAAAAACAAGAAAAAGTTATGCTTACTTTTTAAAACGTTCTTTAATATGTCGTGCACAAAATTCTTGAACATGAACACTGTCTTTGATAATTTGAACAAGTGTTTGAAGAGAGTTACAAAAATTACAATTTTTAATGTAATTCAATGTACATAAAAATTGTACATATAAATTAAATGTACAATGTTTAATACATGCATATAGTAAGAAGTTCGCGGTTCCATAGTAGAAGTGCATGAGTTTCATGCATTTTTTACACTAATCTTATGAACTATTCTTGCTGCCCTTGTATTTGCACATGGAGTATATAAATTCTGCTCACTTAACTTGTAAAAAAATTCACGTTTTCTTTGCTTATGTTCATGAGATTCATGCATTTTTGTTACATATCTCATGAACTGTTCATGTTTTCCTCGTATTTTAACATGAATTTTATGATTTTATTAACGAAAATCATGAAGGATATATAGTTTTTCATGACATTTATAAAAATATATACGAATTCATGTATCTTGTACACACATTTTATGACATGCATAAATTAGTTCACATTTCCCTTGTTGAAGTTCATGAGTTTCATGCATTTTTGACTCTTATCTTATGAATTATTCTTGCTGCTCTTGTATTAGCTCATGGAGGATATGAATTTTGATAACTAAACTTATAAAAAGTTCACGTTTTCCTTGTTTGTGTACATGAGAATCATGCATTTTTGTCACTTATGTCATGAACTGTTCATGTTCTCCTCGTATTTTTTCATGAATTTTATGAATTCATTCACAAAAACTATAAATGATTTATTTTTCATGGCATTTATAAACATTTTTACGAATTCATGTATCTTGTACACACATTTTATGACATGCATAAATTAGTTCACATTTCCCTTGTTGAAGTTCATGAGTTTCATGCATTTTTTATACTTATCTTATGAACTATTCTTGCTGCCCTTGTATTTGCACATGGAGTGTATGAATTTCGATCACTAAACTTATAAAAAAGTTCACGTTTTCTTTGTTTTTGTAAATGTGAATCATGCATTTTTTTTTCACTTATCTCATGAACTTTTCATGTTCTCCTCGTACTTTTACATGAATTTTATGAATTTATTCACTCATTATTCACTTCATTTATAATGAATGATTTATATTTTCATTGCATTTATGAAATTTTTTATTAATTCATGTATCTTGTACACACATTTTATGACATGCATAAATTAGTTCATATTTCCATTGTTGAAGTTCATGAGTTTCATGCACTTTTGACTCTTATCTTATGAACTATTCTTGCTGCCCTTGTACTAGCACATTGATACACTGAGAAAAAAACACATACCTTGCTCCGGCAAAAAATTTCTCTATTTTCGATAATAGCAAATTTTCTTCAATTAGAAAAAATTTTCTCATTTTCGAAGAAATATTTCTTTACTTCTAGGAAATAATAATGATAAGTATTTTTCTCGCAAAAAAAATTTCTCATTTTTAGAGAAAAATTTATTGAAAATGAAAAATTTTTCTTATATTTTGATAAAAAATTCACTTCGAGAAGTATTTTCTTCAATATAAACAAATCTTTTCTCGAAAATAAAAAGTATTTTTCTTTAAAAACGATATATTTTTATATATTTTTCTTTTTCATGGAAGCTTTTTATCATTTTTAGAGAATTTTTTGTATCGTAATTAGAGAATAGCTTTCTCTGGAGCAAAGTCTATACCATTTTTCTCTAAATATGATGCCTTTTTTATCATATTCTGATTAACTTTTTTCTGAGTGTATGAATTTCGGTCACTAAACTTATAAAACACGTTCAAGTTTTCCTTGTGTATGTTTATAAGATTCATGTCTAACATATCTCATGAACTGTACATGTTCTCCTCGTATTTTTACATGAATTTTATGAATTTATTCACAAAAATTATGAATAATTTATTTTTTTATGGTTTTTTAAAAAAAGTTTTGATAAACTCATGTATCTTGTACACACATTTTATGAACTTTAAACACTAGGCTTATGAAATATTCATGTTCTCGTGTTTTTCTTTTGTTTTGCTTTGTATATTGATATCATGCATAGTTCATATGGCTCTTGTAATTGGCAACTAGATCAAAATTCAGGCCATGAATGCGATTCAAGGAGATCGTGTAAAAATCATTATTACTCTGTATTGGTTTTGATGCAGTGTTGTTCTTTTCGTACCATTTGAAAATATCATGTGATAAAGTTGCATAAAATAGTTCTTGCTGTGGCAGAAATAACGGGAAAATTCTCCTTATTATGAGTTGTAAATGCTCGTGTATATTATATAATATATTAAATTGTAAAGTATCTGCCTATAAATTAAATGGAATAAAAGTTATTCATAGTCTTAACTTCATGCTGCTTTTCCGCAATTCATACAATGTTTGGTAACAAAATAATCTTGTTCATTTCTATGCTATATTTTAACCACTCTCTTGAATATTTTCGCCCTTAGACATTCAACTTCTCACTTGTCAAAGGCTAGCATACATTATCAACCCTATTTCACCCTTATAACTTTTAACCTTATCATTAAGAGCAATTTTTAAACACGTGACTATCAGATAAATCAAGTATTGTGCTTTTTCCGCTAACCACAAACGACAAACATATAAAATTATTCAACAACATCACTGCCATCATTATTATTGTTATTATTTTGTATACAAGTGAAAATAAGCATAAATCACCAAAAATATATTTAATTTAATAGACGGTAATGGCAGACTAAATAAAATCTTATCAAAGAACATAACAAAACGATATAAAAAAATAAAAAATAAAAAAAAAACTAATCTAATTTTAGCTGACATTCTTAGAGCTCATAAGCAAAAAATTATGACTAGAAAACATTGAATGAAAACATAAATTTGTGCTGTCGGAAATGTATTTTATTGTCTGCAACACGAACGAAAGGACGACAACGACGACGGCGACAATGAGGACGACGACGAGTACGATGCCAAAACGACAAACGTCAACGACTGCCACGAATAAACGTAGAACATTTTGTTAGCATACATTTAGGCAAAGTAGCTGATGTTTTTTATTATGCTGTAGAGTGGTATAAATAAAACAACAAAAACAAAACTGACAAAAAATATGGTTTGACCGAAAAAAACTGCCTGCCTGCCTGCACTGGCTCAAAAGAAAGACCGCAGTGGTTGCGGTTTGTTTTTATATAGTTTTGCTTTGTTATGGTGGCAATTTATTTTTTTGTTATATTTTATATTTTCTGTTTTTTTGGTGTTGTATTTTTTTTTTGAGTGATTTTTTTTTTTGCCTTTTAAGCAGAGGTTATTTTTGACAGCACAGACTAATTGAAAGCAACACTTGTGCCGACGACTATAAAAGCAGCAAAAAAAACAAAACCAAAACGGGCATGTAATTCAAAGTGTAGCAAATGGAGCTCTGATATACACTGAGAAAAAAACACATACCTTGCTCCGGTAAAAAATTTCTCTATTTTCGATATAGAAATTTTCTCTTTTTCAAATAAAATTTTCTTAAATTAGAATAAATTTTCACATTTTCGAAGAAATATTTCTTTACTTCTAGGAAATGGAAATATTTCAATGTCTCTAATAATGATAAGTATTTTTCTCGCACAAAAATTTCTCATTTATAGAGAAAAATTTATTGAAAATGAAAAAATTTTCTTATATTTTGATAAAAAATTCACTAAGAGAAGTATTTTCTTCAATAAAAACAAATCTTTTCTCAAAAATAAAAAGTTTTTTCTCAAAAAACGATATATTTTTCTTTTTCATGGAAACTTTTTACCATTTTTAGAGAATTTTTAGTATCGAAATTAGAGAATAGCATTCTCTGGAGCAAAGTCTATACCATTTTTCTCTAAATATGATGCCTTTTTTATCATATTCCGATAAGCTTTTTTCTGAGTGTACAAGCAATTTTGTGCAGTGTTTCGTTTGTTTGCTTTTTTATTTTATTTCATCGTTTCTTTTTTTTTTGCATAATTTGTACTACTTTAGGCTTAATATTAGCGAGCCCAAAATTCGTCCTTGCTATATTATTTTTTTTTTTTTTTTGTTTTTGTTTGTCATCATTTTGTTAGCCATAAAAATCAAAATAGAGAACTGTGTGGATTAATTTCAGGTTCTTAAATATAAAAAGGCTTCAGTTTTTAAATTTCCCAACCTGTGCCGTTTAAGGGTTTGTTAACTTTGGGCAATTTAAAATAAATATTGTCACTGAGTTTGAGACTAAATTTATTATGTAACAGTTAATTTTCCTTTTTAATTTCCGCAATGGGTTAAATTTATTGTTACTTGTCTACAACTATATGATTTTTTTAAGCAGAAGCTAGTTTTATTGGCACTGAGGAGCTTAAATTCGAAAAGTTTTCAATACAATGTTCAATTCTAGTTTTTTTATTATTTTTTTAAATGTATGGAACATAAATTTTTATAACTTTTCTTATTTTCCATAGAAGCAAAAACACTTGTGCAAGTTTACACAAAGGCTTTAAAACAAGTATTTCAGCCGTCACACCTATGCAGTTTGTTCATCTTGGTTCGGAAATGTGTAGATAGATAAGTAAGAGGGAAAGAAAAACCAAGTGATACAAATCTAGAATGTTCTTTATGTGGCGGAGCGCTATATATTAACATGCTTATTTTAATCTAAAGGTAGGTGTGTTGCATTAAGCTCAGAAATATCATTTCAAAAATATCTATACTCCCAACAAAAACTAAAAAGTCGTAAACATTGATGAATTTTGAATTTCAGTTGATTAAAAATAAGCAAAAAATTAAAGAAAGGTTAAAACGTATTACCATGGCCTGGCCAGGATTCGATCTCGAAACCTCTGGCAGCCGAACATGCTTTTACTCGACTACCTAGGCCGCTCAATAAAATCATCAACATAATAATAGTTGGGTTGAAAAGTCCTTAGGCTGATACACAGATGGCATTAAAAGAGAAAAAGGAATTGGCCTTGAAAGAATTCAGCACTTGAAAGGACTTTGACTGAATTGCTTATAATCTATTGTGTTGTGTGTGTTATTGAATGTTTGCACACAATTGACCGAGAACTAAACCTACATGTCTTATGCCGACTCCGAACGACTAAAGTTTATGTTCGTCATATGATTTAAATGGCACTGTTTGCTCTGTAAGGTTTATCATTGTCTGCAGAGAAGTGACGTCCGTTCAGAAAAATGTATTTCTATTGAAAAAAATTTCTCTGTCAAATGGTAATTCGAACCTTGGTCAACCGAGATACAAAGGCTTGCATGCCACACACTTCATTCGCACGGCCACGGCCGCCACACAGATGGCCGTCAGCCGAGTGGACTGCATGCAATGAACCGAATCCACAGCGTCAAAAGACGCAACACCGGCTGGCAAGATAATGGCATCTTTATTCTGGGAAGTACATGGTGTAATGTACATTAATTACCTTGAGAAGGGCCAGACCTTCCACAATTTCGGTTTAGCTCATAAGCAAATCAAGCATTTCTAAGGCATCAAGCATTTCTAGGGCATCACGGGGAGCACCATAAATATTATAGAAAAAAAATTGGCAACTTGTACTACAATTTCTACATTAATTGTTGAAAGATAATTTATACTAATAATGAGAAAAAACTCCCATAACTGTTACCAAATACTTATATTCTACAAAAAAAAGAAAAGATCCAGTTATTTTCCTCAGAAATCTTTACATCAAGAAAATGATCTTGGGCAATGAAGAGAGTTTTCGAACGATGACATGACGTTGGATATTGGCTTTCTTTTATTGAGCTTAAAATGCATCCAACAAGTGATGAACTGGCAAAGCAGACACTCCAATGCCTTGTGGAACAATGTGTATTCGATAAATTAAAATGTAGAGGACAATCATATGATGATGCCTCAAATATGTCTGGAAGTTACACTGGCATGCAGAAAAAATTCTAGAGATGAATCCGTTTGCAATAATTTCCCATGCTCAGATCATTCTCTCAATCTTGGTGGTCAGAGAGCCGTCAATTGTTGCCTATCAGCTGCAAATTTTGTACATTATTCCAAAATCTATACAATTATTTTGTCTACTTTGGCCATTACGTGGAGGATATTAAAAAATCACATGAAAATTAAGTATTAATTGATACTAGTAAACCTGTTGCCCGAATTCGAGCAATTCAATAAAAATTAATTGTTAGAAACATTAAAGACGTTTAATATATGATATTCTATTCAATAAGTTATAACGAATAACGATATATTGAGTCTCAATAAAGATATAAAAGATCAATATCTGAATGGTTTGACTTGAAACGTTTGATCTGACACAAAATTTTTTAATGTAACTGTCAAAATACGAAGACGGACTTACACTAATATAACAACTGAGAAAAACATTATTACTATTCGAAAACATCGCAGCTTAACTCTTCCAGCTATAAAAAATAACTAATGTTAAAAAAAAGCATTCAAAAATAAATTTAAGAAATTATACTAAGATATATTTCAGAAATTAATAAAAGGTACTTACAGAACACCTACAACATCGATTTATGGCACATTTAGATGAAAAAACACCAAAAAACCCAAAAAACAATTTTTTTTGAAAACTGTTAAAATTTGACTGACTTGTTTGCTCGGAAAGTGGAATTTTTTGATTTTAGAACTGCATTTTTCGGACAATTGACATTTGAGGAATGCATAAAAGATAATTTTGGTTAAAAATTTTTAGTTTTGAAAAAAATTCAAATTCGATCAATTCATAAGCTCTTCTCAAACTAAATTTCAAATCGATAAAATAACGGATTTTTGTACAAAAATTTTATTTCTGTTTTAAAAGGTTGGGAACCCCCTGAAGTGAAATCACAATTTTTAAAAGTAGTTTGCACATATACAGCCTAAACCTGATTTAATGACATCTAAATCGATAGAATCGGTCCATTGGTCTGGGAGGAGTTGAAGTCACAAAAAAAACCTTAGCCTATTAATTATATAGATAGATAAGCAGGATGATTAAAACAGATTCGTGGCTATAACTTTTAATTGGTTGTAGCTATAATGAAATTTTTTTCAAATATATTGTTTTTGAAGCTTGTTGAAGATTTAAAAATTATAAGAACAACATTTTAAAAAAAAAAATTTCGAGCAAAAAACCATAGCCTTGTTTTTTCGATGACACATAGTATTTATTAATTTTTCTGTCAAACAAAAACAAATTCGTCTTAAATAAACTACATACAATGAAAGAAAATCGAAAATGCAAATTTGAAATTTTTTTATTTTTACAACAAAAACTATTTTTAATACATTTTTTGAGGAAACATTAATTTTATTGGACTCTTTTTAAAGGCAATGATTAAAATATTAATAATAAAGTAACGGTAAAAACTTTGTAAGTATTTTAAAGTCAATTAATTGCAATTAAATACAAAAAAGAAATAAATGAAATTTTTTAAAAAGTGGCAGAGATATTCGCTTCCAAATACAGAACTTTAAATTTCAGAGAGTTTTTTTCTCTGTCATGGCGTTTGATAAAAATACACGTTAAACAACTAAAGAAAATATTAAGAAAATTCATTAAAAATACATTTGGCAAGATAATTACCGTAATTACCAACACATTTCAAAGAAAATTAAACAAATATTTAGAAAAACAAAAAAAATTTGAAAACTGTTAAAATTTGACTGACTTGTTTGCTCGGAAAGTGGAATTTTTTGATTTTAGAACTGCATTTTTCGGACAATTGACATTTGAAGAATGCATAAAAGATAATTTTGGTTAAAACGTTTTAGTTTTGAAAAAAATTCAAATTCGATCAATTTATAAGCTATTCTCAAACTAAATTTCAAATCGATAAAATAACGGATTTACAAGATCCGGCAGTAACTCTAGAGACATGCACCAATCTTAACAACAAATCGCTCGTCGATTTTTTGGAAAACTATCGAGGTGACTTTAATAACTTAGAAGGCTGCGCAAAAAAAAGCTATCACATGTAGAACTTAAAAACACCCGCCAAAGACGAAATCAAAAATGTCCAATAACGGTTCAATTACTGAATTAAGTGTCAGCCTGAGAAATGAATTTAAAGTCATAAGTGATTTATGTCGTCATTGATAAATTGAATGTAGAGATGCGATGAGGAGTGATATAAAAAGAAGTTGAAGACAAATTCTCATTCCTGGCTTAAATACCCGATACCAGTGAAATTATTTGCCCCATCAAACATCAGAATACAATCAGTATTTTAGAAATTTAATAAGCACATATCTGCACGAACTTAATACCGATTTAAAAACATCAGTTTTTGAATTTTGCGCTGATTTGATGATAAAATTGAATCAGCGATCCCTATTGTGTAAAAATCCCTGCTTATATTTTAATGCACGATAGTATAGAACTGCATAGCGGAACGATCTTTTTCGCATTTGAAAATAATAAAACATGAAAAAAGAATGACGATACTGCAGGAAACGCTCAATGCTTTATCAATATTGAAAAAAAGAAATGATTGTTTAAATAACACAATTAAATAACAAAGGGGGTGGGTACCTTTGTTTGAAGTTGATATTGGAGTATTTTTAATATATTTGCAAAATGTATGTGCTTTGGCACAAAATTTCTAATGACACATTTAAGTTCACTTTAATCGTAAATTTTGAATTACAAAAGAAACTATAAAAAATTTTAAATAGTACTGATTTTTGAGAAAATTGAATAATTTATAAGCTTATTTAAGAAAAAAAAAAAAAAAAAAATATAAATACGTAGAGTTATTAAAAAAGAAAGAAGAAGACACATTTGGAATCAAAATGAAGCTAATCCATCAGATATTGAAAGAGTTATTCACTTACAAAGTTATCCTTTTGATTTTAGGCTAGATTTTTCTGATTTTTCGCAAAAAAAATTATATATATATAAGTTTTGGAAAAAAGTTCAGAAAATGTATTTAAATCAGGCATGCACGTTAACGTTAATTTTAACGGTAACCGAAATATTTTTTTCGTTTCGTTGAAACGAAATTAAAACTAGTAAGGTATATCTTCGACTTGGTCGAAGGTAAAATACCCCCACGGCCGATTCTTAAGGGTGGAACAATCTTAAATTGATGAGCTTTTTGTATGTGATTTTGAGAGATTTTATTATTTTTATGTGTCTAAAATACATCAAATTGTTTTCCTGCAGCTTGAATATAAGCCTTTTTATAAATTTTTAAATTTTGGGGTTTTATGGGAGGTGGGCGTGTTAGATTGTGTATGACGCCCATTTTTCTAGCATACCTCAGTTTCGACATAGAATACACAAATACCGAGGTTCTGTCTTGTAACTTTAATATTAGCCTCTTTATAGATTTTTCAATTTTGGGGTTGTATGGGAGGTGGGCGTGTTAATGAGTGGAGAAAGCCCATTTTTATAACACACCTCAGTTTTGACAGTAAATACACAAATACCGAGTTTCCATCTTGTAACTTTAATATTAGCCTCTTTATAGATTGTTCAATTTTGAGGTTGTATGGGAGGTGGGCGTGTTAATGAGTGGATGACGCCCATTTTTCTAACACACCTCAGTTTTGACATTGAATACACAAATACCGAGTTTTCGTCTTGTAACTTTAATATTAGCCTCTTCATAGATTTTTCAATTTTGGGGTTGTATGTGAGGTGGGCGTGTTAGTGGGTGGATGACGCCCATTTTTCTAAGACATATCAGCTTTGACATAGAATACACATATACCAAATTTCAGTATTGTAGCTTTAATATTAGCTTCTTTGTAGAGTTTTCAATTTTGGGGTTGTATGGGAGGTAGGCGTGGTTTTATCCGATTTAGCCCATTCTCGAACTTGACCTTAGTTTTTTTATAAAAAGCTTAAATATCGAATTTCATTACGATAGCTTCAAAATTACGGATGTAATCGTGTCGACAGACAGACGGACAGACGGACAGACAGACGGACATGGCTAAATTAACTCAGGTGGTGATGCTGAGCAAGAATATATATACTTTTCCATACCTACCACGCCTCCTTTTGGGTGTTAAACACGTCGTGACAAAATTAATATACCCCTTACGCAGTACGCGTGGGGGTATAAAAATAACGTTAATTCAAAAAACGAAAAATATTTATTTCGTTTCGGAAAAAACGATATAAAATTTTTTTGTTTTTTTCCCAATCAACCGTTGAAAATAACGTTAATTTCAACAAAAAAATTTCGTTTTTTTTTGTTTCAGAAGAAATTTTTTTTAGCATAGGAGAAAATTATAGAAAATTTTTCGTTTTTCAACGAAACGAAATTTGATTTGATAAATTTTTAACGTTATTAAAAAAACGAAATAATTTTGATAATTTATTTTTTGGCTTCAACGAAACGAAAAAATTTTGTTGATTTCGTTGTGCATGTCTGATTTAAATGTTATTTGCTATCAAAACATGTGTTAACAATAGTTAATACGGAGATTTAAAAAAAATGTAAGGTGTTTTATTGGAATATAAGGTACATATAAAACCACTTTTGTATGGTAACCCTATAAAATAATAAAATTTACCGTTAAATTCAAATACTAAATGTTAACTCTAAAAAAAAAACAAAATTTTTGGTAACCATTTTTTATACTTTTTTAAAATAATTATTACATAAGCATTTTTTAAACATTAATTTTTAATTAAACAAGTAAAGAAATTCTAAAGTCGGTCTAGGCCGACTATGAAATACCCTAAACCCACTTTTCAAAAACAAAAACTTTTTATTGTAAATGGGCGTCTCCAAGGGCGGATGAAGCTTATATTTTATATGCATTTAAATGTTGAAGAAAAATTTACACATACCAAGTTTTATTCCTGTAGCTCACAGTTAATGCCTTTATTGTGCTTTCGCTATGGGAGGTGGGCGTGTTCATGGACGGATTACTCCCAATTTTTGAACACACCTTAGTTTTGGTATAAAATAAATACATACCAAATTTAATTTCTCTATGACAAACATAACCTTATTTATTGAGTTTTAAACTTTTTGGGTTGTATGGGAGGTAGGCGTGTCCGTAGGCGGATGACGTCCATTTTTCAAAAACGTCTTTGTCTTGTCATAAAAAACATATGTGTCAAATTTTAGCTCTGTAGGTTAAACACAAGGCTTATTTATTGCGTTTTCAATTTTTGGATTGTATGGGGGGTGGGCGTGTTCATAGGCGGATGACGTCCGTTTTTCAAAATCACCTTTGTTTTGTTATAAAAAACATATGTGCCACATTTAAGCTCTTTAGGTCAAACACAGGCTTATTTATTGCGTTTTCAATTTTTGGGTTGTATGGGCGGTGGGGTGTCCATGAGCAGATGACGCCCATTTTTCGAAGACATCTTTGTGTTGGTATAAAACACATACATATAAAATTTTATTGTTGTAGGTTAACTATGAGCTGAGTTATGCTGTTTTCAATTTTCGCGTTGTATGGGAGGAAGGCGTGTCCGTAAGCGGATGACGTCCATTTTTCAAAAACGTCTTTGTCTTGTCATAAAAAAAATATGTGTCAAATTATAGCTCTTTAGGTTAAACACAGGCTTATTTATTGAGTTTTCAATTTTCGCGTTGTATGGGAGGTAGGCGTGTCCGTAAGCAGATGACGTCCATTTTTCAAAAACGTCTTTGTCTTGTCATAGAAAACATACGTGCCAAATTTTAGCTCTGTAGGTAAAACACAGGCTTATTTATTGCGTTTTCAATTTTTGGATTGTATGGGAGGTGGGCGTGTCCGTGAGCGGACGACACCCATTTTTCGATGACATCTTTGTATTGATACAAAACACATATATACCAAATTTTATTGTTATAGATTAATTATGAGATGAGTTATGCAGTTTTCAATTTTTGCGTTGTATGGGAGGTAGGCGTGTCCGGGGGCGGATTCCAAAAATATTCAATAGTGCAGATTCTTGGGTGCTTGTGACCATGTGTACCAAGTTTCATTCAATTATCTCGACTCCTTCTTCTTATCCTGTGTATACGGACAACACACAGACAGACAGACGGACGGACGAACGGACGGACATGGATAGCTCGACTCACGTGGTGACGCTGATCAAGAATATTTATACTTTTCTATACCGGACTCGCTTCGTTCTATGCGTTACAAACGTTTGCACAAAGTTAGTATAAAAACTTTAAATTATAAAAAAAATAAAAAAAGGTAACTAACTAAACAAAAAAAAATAACAAAAATTTTTTCAAAATGTATACCAAACGACGTGAAATTTTAATACATTTCATTTTGATCTATTTGTGTATGTTTCAATACATTATTATTTTGAAGTTATTGCGAAAAAACTCATTTTTTGCAAATTTTTGACCACCATTTTGAAAGCCTTAACCTTGAACTCAGCAGATATAAAAAATACGTTAACCTTAGATTTTTGTCCTATATTACATATCCAAAGCTCATTAAAATGGAATGGTCCCCAAAGCCGGTGACCATTCCTTGTTAATCACATTCGGAAGAGATCAACTTAAGAAGATTTAAAATTGATGATTTCATGAAGATTTATAAACAAAACCAAGCTGACGATTTGTTATAACTTGCTCACGAAATTCAAGCATTTTTAAATTCTATTTTTTCATTTTATTTATGAACCCCAAATTCTGGATCAGATAATATTCTCAGCCTTATAATATCCACATATGGGCATCTCCCAGTGGCACGGACGCGACATTCGCACGGTTTTAACTACTCGAAAAACAGGAAAGAAACAAAATGAGCCGATATGTATTTTAAGTTTTCTAACGCGATGAAAGAGTGCTACATTTAAAAACAAAATTGGCGAGATTTAAAACAAATCAGTACAAAGAAATAAGCAATAATTCAATGGAACGGACGCTACAAAAACAGAAGTTTTTTTAAAGTCGTATAGAAATATGCAAAATTTAGCTAATTTTGAGAACTTTTTTTTTATATATAATATACATGTTATTGGAGGTCAAAGGATAACTATTCTTCGTAGACTTATGAAATATTAGAATTATCTCTTCCCTTTTTTTAAATAGATATAGCACAAATACGGACGCGACATCTCGGACGCGACAAATTTTTCCACCATAGTAAAATACAGTAAAAATGTTCATTATAAATTTTAATAAAAATACATCATAATAAGTTAAATTCAAGTTACATAGCAGTAATGCTAATTAAAATAAAAAAAAAATTAATTTAAAAGCTGTTAGAGTACTTTATTTAAATGTTTTTCTTCACTTTTGATGGACCTTTTTTGGGAGATGCCCATATGTGAGATTTAATTTAGTTGAGGTTTTATCTGTATTCAGTTACAAACATTTGTTGATGAACTACTGAACTACGCCCACAACGAAGCTATATAATTTAAATAAATTCGTGAAATTTCTCTATTAAGAGTTTACAAACCGGAAATGAATATTTTGTTCATTATTGCTTGGAAACTGGCTGTTTGTTGCTAGAGCTTTAATCAATTCACAACAGTTTTCAGTCATTATTGATTTCAGACCAAAACATAAAGCATATTTTTAGCAATATTCCAGATGCCAGAGTTATATATGGCACATGCCAGCGATATTTATGTATATCTCTTACCAAGTAATAAATAATGTTTCTACATTTTTGTTATATAAGGCTGTAATGCTTGTAATGCTGTCAGGCAGCTGTTTTTAATAGAATAAAAAAAAAATTATAATACTTTTAATGCTTAATCAGCATTACCAGCATGAGTACCAAAATAATGCTAAACAAAAATATACCAAAGCAAAGTGAAGAGAAAATGCAAAAATAAAAAAAAGAAACAATAATAATAATAATACCAATACCAATACAAAAGTAAGCTAATATAAAACCCAATTTAGACTTGGAAGACCTGAGCCTCATTTATATTTATAAATGCATGGAAAAGAAAAGATGAAGGTAGAGTATAACAGCAATAGCAAAGAGAAACAAAAATAAAAATGTAGAAAAAAAAAAAGGAGCAGAGTGGCAATAAAAATGCACAGCAAAACAACTACAATAAAAAAAGTAAAATGAAAAGAAAAAAAAAAAAAAAATTGGCATTGAAGAAAGAACAAATAAAACACCACAATAACTCGGTAAAATAAATAAATGACGTGGTAGCAGAGAGCAGCAGGCAGGAGCAACAAGAGCAGCAGCCCGCAAAGGATAAGAAGGAATTCATCAAACTTACGCAACAAGATAGCAAAATTATTTCAAATATGTATAAGTAAGACAAGCGGAAGTGTGCGCGGTAAGCGATACTATAAAAGTGCCAACCATACGAAACAACAACAACAACAACAACAACAACAACAACAATAACACCTACAACAAACAAATAAACAACACAAAAATACAACAATGTCTGTGCAGATATATATATATATATATATATATATATATATGAGAAAAATATGCCCAAATGATGCTTTATTTTTAGTAATAAAGGCTGCCTCCATCAACATCAGCATCAACGCCGAGTTGATAGACAGTGTTTTTCCGTTGCACACTGAAGAAGAGTGGCATTTAGTAATATAATGAAAACGCCAAATTTATGGCTGAATGCAGGAGTTGGGCAGAGCAATATAAATGGCATGATGCCTTTGCCAAATGTTTATCAGCAGTACAAAGTGTGTGTGTGTGTGTATATCTAGTTGTATTTATATATATATGTGTGTGTGTGTGTGTGTTTGTGTGGCACATTTTGGCAACTTGTGGTTTTTATAACAAAGCAAATGTTTATTTAAGCAACCCGACTAGGACGACGTGTGAAATTTCATTACATTTTGGCATTTTTTATATCCGTTTTTATTGTTTTTATAGAATTGCTTTTCTTTAATAAAAAAACCAAAAAAAAAATAAAAAAAACAAAAAAAAAGTAAAAAGATATAACCATTAGGTAATGCAACATCATATAAATTGACAAACACAAAAAAAAAAGTTCGTATACTTTGATAAGAAATTTTGCTAGTCTTAGCTCAGGTTTGTATTTAACTGCCAAGCCATAAATCGAAGAAGAGCAGAATTTTTTTTTTTTAAAAACCTATAAAATATTCCATAATAGCATCCATAGCGTACCTATAAATATTTTTTTGTTTAATTTTACAATTGATAATTGGTGGGGGTAAAAAAAAAGCAAAGTTGTGTGGAAATTTATTTCTTTTTTTAATATATATTTAATGTTCTTAAACGAGTGTTTTATAAGAATTCAGATGTAATTATGTGATAGCTAATATTAGCAATTGATTATTTTTTGTTTGTTTTGTTTTTATTGAATAACTAGCAAACCCGGCGAACTCCGTTTTGCCACCAGATGTCTTCGTTTAATGTAACATTTCTTTTGGTGATTAAAAGATGAAAAAATTTTTTTTCATTTCACAACAGTAATGAATTCATTTCGATTACAAAAATTAAGTGTTATTTAGTTGAACTTCTCTTAGTAAATGAAAGTGAATCCAAAGTAAATACTGAATCGAAGCGTTATACGTGTCCGCAAATTATCCGTTTCATTGAAGTGCTCTTTGGTAAACCACATTTTTTGTTTTTTGGTATGATGTTAACACAAACAAAGCGGATGGTTTCCCAACTCGTGAACACGCAACGTATAACTGCCCATGTGAAAAACAATGATTTTCTAAATTTATCCCGCAAACACTAAGCGATTGGCCTTGCGACTTGTTAATTGTCATTGCGAACGCAAGGCGAACTGGAAATTGCAATCGTTTGAAGTCAAACGGAAGATCAGTCGGAATCATTGGAATCATTGGAATCGCGGTGGATTCAAATTACGCAATATCATAATAACTGTACCAACGTTGAGTTGCAAGTTATGTGGTGGGAATCCTGGTAACTCCAGAGAGTTCAAAAACTCCGTTGGATGATTTACTACATCATCGGGATTTGTTATGGAATCAACGGATTTGTATGTCACCAAATCGCCAGCAATTTTTGATGGAATGGTGAAATTTAGTGTGTGTACATCATTATTCTTTGCGGCAAGAATTGCTCGTTGACTTAACCAAGCATAATTCTGATAATACTCACTAATGTTTGGGAAAACATTTTCAATAAGAGCTAATTGAGAGTCTACAAATCGGCAAAAGTCGTTGGTAAGAGTAATTAATCCAGATGTCGCATCAACTGGGATTTTTCCATTTCCAACAGCTAATAATTGTTTGGAAAATTGTGCAGCACTTTGATCATTTTGAAGTTGAACTCTCATATTAGTTGTTAGCGATAATGTTTTTACGTTATTTCATAAAGCTGATGCCTTCAGGTAAGCATTTAATTCATCTGTAGGCGTTTCACGGGGAACTACTGGCAACGTCTGCCTGAAATCGCCTGCCAACAATATCATCAAGCCGCCAAAGATGTTGTTTTTTCGCCGAAGATCCTTCAGTGTGAAGTTAAGTGCTTCAAGTGATTTCTTATGTGCCATTGTGCACTCATCCCAAACAATGAGCTTGAATTGCATCAACAATTTTCCCATTGCACTGGATCGGGAAATATTGCATGTTGGAGTATCAATTTTGTTTAAATTGAGTGGCAACTTAGGCGCAGAATGTGCAGTACGACCGCCATCTAGAAGAGTCGCCGCAATTCCAGATGATGCTAACGCCAAAGCTATGTCACATCTTGATCGAATAGTGGCCAAAATCAATGAAATGACAAATGTTTTCCCTGTTCCTCCAGGTGCGTCCAGAAAGAATAGACCACCAGTATTATTGTCCACCGCTTGCATTAATGTTTCGTATACTTGTTTTTGCTATTCATTCAGCAACGGCACATTATTTCAAACGAATTCCTGCATTGTATCAACATTGTATTGCAGCTCTCGATTTATTTCACAGTGAACACAATACCGGCTTGTCACATGAAATTAACTGAGCAGAGAACAATGAGTAGCTGTCAAAAAATGTATCACGCACCGGCGCCATCAACTTAAAATATTGGTTTGTAGTACATGCTATGTATCAGAGATGGCGCTGTATGTGAAAAAAGATTTTTTCCGCTTTTCTGTTGAAATTTTTCCTGAATTTTTTTTGTGCTATAAACATCACGGAGCCCGAGACGTTTCCAACGAATGCAAGACCGTGGAAATCGGTTCGTGCGTTCTGGAGTTATAGCGTCAGGAAGGAAAACCCGACTTATTTTTATATAGTAGAATGAAAATGAAATTTTTTGTATTTGGGTTGTTTTAACGATATGTATTTAAATGGAAATCTCTGTAGCTTAAAAAAAACTAATGAGTACTCAAAGTGTTTTCAATTGCCTCAAAATAGCTCTTATTTCATTATTAAGCAAGCTATAACAACTGCAAAGAAAGTTCATGGACAGACTACTCCCAATTTTTGAACACACCTTAGTTTTGGTATAAAATACATACATACCAAATTTAATTTCTCTATGACAAACATAACCTTATTTATTGAGTTTAGAACTTTTTGGGTTGTATGGGAGGTAGGCGTTTCCGTGGGCGGATGACGTCCATTTTCCAAAATCATCTTTGTTTTGTTATAAAAACCATATGTGCCAACTTTAAGCTCTTTAGGTCAAACACAGGCTTATTTATTGCGTTTTCAATTTTTGGATTGTATGGGAGTTGGGCGTGTCCGTGAACGGATGACATCCATTTTTCGAAGATATATTTGTGTTGGTATGAAACACATATGTATCAAATTTTATTGTTGTAGTCTAATTATGAGCTGAGTTATGCAGTTTTCAATTTTCGCATTGTATGGGAGGTAGGCGTGTCCGTGGGCGGATTCCAAAAATATTCAATAGTGCAGATCCTTGGGTGCATGTGACTATGTGTACCAAGTTTCATCTAGTTATCTCTACTCCTTCTTCTTATCCTGTGTTTACGGACAACACACAGACGGACGGACGGACGGAGCTCGACTCATGAGGTGACGCTGATCAAGAATATATATACTTTTCTATACCGGACTCGCTTCGTTCTATGCGTTACAAACGTTTGCACAAAGTTAATATACCCTGACCTTTCAGGTTTAGGGTATAAAAATACTTGTTAGAGTACACATGAAGTGTTTGGAATTTTCAAAAGGGAACATTTTTTTTGTTGCCCGCAAACTTTCCTAGAGAATGAGTGCTAAACATAAGATCTGCAAAATAAACTATGTCTGGTCGTTTTTGAGTTTTACCCTAGAAATTACTAAACAATTTTCTCAAAAAAATCGTACAATTTAGTTGTTAAGTAAAAACTTACGCCGAACAGATTAGTTTTTCTATAAAATTTATCGGTAAAAATTTGTTGGTACTCAATTTTTATATTTATCATTTCGGTTGTGGTTTGTTAAAAGGTCAAGCAATAATTCATTTAAAAATTTAACTCGATTTTTTTTTTTTTTTTTTAATACACCATTTCTGCTTTGCGCAACATAAATGTAATATTATATTTTTTCTAAAAGCTATTGAATTTGTACACAAAAAATAAACAAACTTTAAAATGAAAAAAAAAAAATAAATTAAAAAAAAAATTATGCATTTGTTTTTCTAATAGAAAATTTTAAGCAAGCGTGTTTTATAATTAATTTTTAATTTTACAAGTAATTTTGTAAAAAATCTGTAATTTTTTTTTTTGTCAATGTTATAATAAAAATATGTGATGACCGTGGCATGCAGGTTAAGTGTTTGGCTAAGTATGCTCGGAGCCCCAGTTCGACCCCCAGTCGTGGCGAAAAGTTTTTTCAATTAAAAAAATTTTTCTGATCGGTCACCACCTCTCTGCAGACAATGGCAAACCTCAAAGAGTAAATAATGCCATGTAAAGCTTCTTGAAAACATGAACTTTAGCCGTTTGGAGTTGACATAAAACATGTAGGTTCAGTTCTCGGTCACTTGTGTGCAAACATATAATAACACACACAAAACAATTGATCATAAGAAGCTGCGTCAAAATCCTTTCAAGGGCTGAAATGGCCAAATTGTATTTTTTTGTTTTTTTTTATAATAAAAACATATCTTAAATTTTTTCTAATCATAAAATTCTAAAAGAATCAATTGTCAACAACTTTCATATTTTGCGCATGGCTTTCGGGGAGTCTGAACCCGTGGACCATCCTCATACCTACGACACTGGTTATTAAAATGATATTCTATGAAAGAAGCTTTTTCCTCAATAACGATATATTAAGTCGCAACAATGTGATAAAAGATCTGATAAAATATAAACGATAAAATCTGATACTTATTTTTTAAATGTAACTGCAAAAATACTAAGACGGACTTGCACTAATAATACTACTGTGACAAAAATTATTACTATTTGAAAGTATCGTATCTGAATAATTCAAACTATAAAGCATAACTAATTTTATTACTATAACATAATTTCGTTAAATGTGAGTGCGAGCACTTGATTTTTTTGGAAAAATGTCATAGCATATTTTTAGGCATTTTTGTTTTGTTATTTATTGAAACTTCAAAAACTTTTTATATTTTTTTTCATTTTGAAATTTTCAGTTTTATAAAAATTTTGTAAACGGCAAATCCAGTGTCACTCACGTTTCAGTCATAGCAGTAATCATAAGTTTTTCTCCATCAAATATAAAAGCTTTTCATATAAAATTATATGCACGGTTAAAAATTTTGGACTAGTTTTTAATCCAAATTTTGGTTTAAAGAAATTTTTAATCCAAAAAGTACTATTTTTTATTCCATACTTAAGTTTAATTTGTTTTTAATCCAAAAAAGTTTAAGTTTAAGACAATTTTTGGACTACAAATTTACATTAAGGTAGTATTTTCAGGAAAAATTATTTATGTTACCTAAGATTGAAAACTACCACTGCTACGAAATTTACGCTAAATATAATAGTTAATGTTGTTAAAGCATCCGAAGTTTATTTTTTAATTAAATGAAACAAATTGTTTCTTAAAATCTGAACCCAAATATTATTATATTCATTATTACATTAAGCAGTGTTTCATAATACATAATAAGGGTATTCATGCAAAGCGGCAAGCTTGTATTTTGGGCAATTAAATATTTTTATCAGTCGATTGTGCATTTGGAGAGATATGTCAGCTGTTAACTTGTTAACAGTCAACTTTCAGAATACGTATAAACAGCTGATTGCTGGTTTGTGATATATCTGGTTTGTGTTAACGGTTCTCCATACATTTAATTTAAAAGGCTGATAAACTTATACGGTTTATATCATTTATAAGGGCATTGCCTATTTGCATGAATACCCTTAATGTATATATAGTGAAGTTTATGGCAATATAATAATATGTTCACATGAAGGCCTTTTGGCTGAAAAGCCAACGAAAAGCAGCTCTTTATTTGACAGTTCTTCTATGGCGAAAAGCTGAATATTATATAGCTTTTCAGCTGAAAAGCCATTGGCCAATAATCCGAAAGAAAAACCAAAAGAACCAATATGTATTTTAAGAGTTCTAACGCCATGAAAGAGTGCTACATTTTATAAAATATAAAATATTGGCAAGATTTAGTACAAATAAGTTCAAAGTACGCGACAAAAAAAAATACATTTTTTTTAGCTCGTATAGAAATATGCAAAATTTTGCATAGATTAAGTTTGAGAACTTTTTTTAATATATATATACATGCTTATGGAGGTCAAAGGATAACTTTTCTTCGTAGACTTATGAAATATGAGAATTATCTCTTACCTTTTTTTCTCACGAGTTCTCACCTTTGTGGATTAAAAAGTAATCCTTTTATATTTTTAACTTTTTTGGACTAAAATCTAATCCTTTTTGGATTATAATATTTTATACTTTTTGCGGATTAAAAATTATTCCTTTTTGGATTAAAAAATTTTAAACTTTTTGCGGATTAAAAATAAGTCCTTTTTGGATTGGAAAATTTAAAACTTTTCATTGGATTCTTTTTTTTTGTCGTGTCCTATATGTAATCCAAAAAAGATTAAAATTTAGCCCTAGATTTTTAACCGTGTGGGTACAATAAGTCTTAGGCTCACTATTATAAGTTCATGCCAAAAGTTTTATATATATTTATAAATTTCGAAAAAAACTCTCTTTAAATGGTGTGTCACTCATGTTTTCGTACGATTTTCATTTTTCGAGTTCTTTTAACAAATTGCTTTAAATCTGCGAATTGTTTGAGTTACTTACTGTAAGGAATAAAGTAATTTTTCGTAACAAAATTGATTAGAAATTTTAACTGCAGAAAAAAATTTTGTTTTCTGTCAGAATTTTAAGATTTTTTCATATAATGATTTTGGCACTGACGTTTCAGGTCGATGTCACTCACGTTTCAAATCAATTTTAATTGTCCTTTTGTTGCATCGTGGTTAATCTGGTGAACTTTATTAATCATATTTTATAAAAAAAAAATTTTTCTTAACATTAAGGACATTTTTATATGTACAAAAAATAAAAAAAATTTGTAAGGAAAGAATTATGTAAAGCATGATATAGTTAAAAAAATAATTCATAATATAAAAACAACAAAAAAAAACAATTTCAGAAATAAATCATTTTAACAACATTTATTCCGGTTCTGCATCCAAATTTGTATGTATATCACAAAGCCTCATTCGTTGATCCTTACGCTCATTAAAAGCGAAAGACCGTGCCAAATTTGACTTTATGACTGCCCTTTTAGCGATTCCGTCGAGGCCAACGGCTTAAAATTATGATAAAATAAGATCTTTTTAATCTTTGCTAAACTTGTTTTCTTATATGAAACCGGATTTAACAATAATTTTTCTCTATCTTCTTTTTCATATGTTTTTTTTGGGTCGGCTTTCATTTTTTCTTGATGTTTTCGTCATCTTCTTTCATTTCTAATACAAAAATAAACAAAAAAAAATTAAATGTCACTCACGTTTCACTTCTTCAAATGTTTTTTTTAATGAAAAATAATTGCGTCTGCTTGATTTAAAAAAATGCAAAATTCACTTATCTTATATTAAAAGTAAATCCGAGGCATTAATTATGCTAGCCAATTATTTTTCCATGATAATCCAACTAATCTATAAAAATTGTCACTCTCGTTTCACTCTTGAATCATTTTTTTAAAGTTTATTTTTCGATAGAAAATAAGTTTTTTTTTAAAAATTTTTATATTCACTTTTCAATAGAAAATGTTTCAATTGTGAAGATTACATAACGGTGCTTTGATATTTAAATCGCGAAATATCAAATTACAAAAAATAAAAATCTTACAATGTTTTTTACTTGCTACAGATTAAAAATACATTCAATAAAATCAGTTAAAATTTAGGGATACAATATGTTTTTTTCAAAATGCTTTTACCGCAAGAAAACACAAACAATATCCTTAACGTTCCATTGTTTTTTTATTGAACTTAAAGCATTTTTATTTTTTAAGGTTTAGGTTTATTTTTTTTTTTGATTTGCCGTAAACTTATTTTGTCGCACCTACTATGATTTCCGTTTTTTCTTTAAGATATTTTATAAATATTTAGAACTAAAAATGTGTATTTGCACAATTTAAAATCGAATATGTGACCACGGATGATTTCTAATTCAGCTTTAAGAAAGTCAATATTTTATGTTTTTTCCTTTCGGAAAACCGAGGCCGTCATTTTTGACTAGTTTAATAATAAAAACTAGAAAAGTAAAAATAGATTCAAGACAATAAATAATACTAAGATATAATTGAAATATTAATTTAAGGGGGGACATGACATTGGCCGTTTTTTAAATCGATTTTTTTAGTAAATATTCTTAAGATTTTAAGAAAAAAAATTTCATGGAAAAGTTCTTACGGATTCAAAAGTTACAGCCGGATAAGTGACAGCGCATATTTATTTTTCTTTGCATTTCTTTTTGTTCACAAACTTTGAAAGCGTTTATCTCGAAACCATGTTTTTCGTACTGGTGGCTACACTAGCGGGTTCATTTTTTGACGAATTTTTTTTTTTTTTTAAACTTGATTCATAGCGAATCTGGAAAAAAAAGACTTTTTTAAAGCTTAACAAAATTGGTTATCGTATGACACGAGCTTTTTTTAAATTTTTTTTTTTCGCTTTTTATGAATTTTTAAAGTCGCAAAAACACACTTTCAAATTTGGAACATCACCAAAAATTGAAAAAAAATGTAAAAAAAGCTTCTGTCATACGATAACCAAGTTTGTCAAAATTTAAAAAAGTTTTTTCATTCCAGATTGGATAATTTTTGCGACTCCCAGCGCTGCAACCACGAGGCCCCGTTTTTTCTCAACCGTCAGCTTAGAGCTCTATAAAACCATGTTGGAGTGAAAAATATATTTTTTTGAATATTTTTCTTGTAATTTTTTCAATTCTCTACAATAATAAAAATAATTTTGAAAAAATTTTTGTTTTTGACTGAGTTTTGAATTTTGAAAAAAAGGTATATTTTCTCTGCCGCGAATGTTATGTCCCACCTTAATTGTCCCACCATTCACTACAGTTTATATAAAAATTTAAAAAAAAAAAAAAATGCTATTGATAAAAAACCATAACAATGGCTCTAAAAGCTTTTTTGCACACAATCGAGCAACCGACAACGCATGCCTAAAAATAAACTGTATAAAACTATCAACACTTAAAAACACTTTATTTTGACTTTGGATGAAGCAACAATTGTGGCAGCCACAGCAAAAGTGCTATTTTAAAGATATCAACGGGATTGTGGTATTCCCTAAAAGCTCAAAAGGAATGAAATGAAAAAAAAAACCAGCAAGTGGGCTTTTAACATACAGGCAATGGTAGTTGGCCCAAAAGCCCTGGCTTTTAAATAACCCCACAAAAAAACAAAAAAAAAAAAAAAATAAACAAAAAACAAGGACCACAACAATTATGCTGAAATCACTTAACACCGTTTAACATGACAATGCAGCAAGCAACAGCAGCTAAATCAACAACAACAACAACAACAACCACACTAAGTATTTTGTCATAAATGACAAAAAAAAAATAAAAATAAAAAATAAAACACCAGCAGCTTACAATAAAAATGCCCGCAACTAAGAATGAAGCGACACTGGCAAAAATAATAAAATAAAAAAAAAATACCAGCATTTGTGCATGTATTATCATCATTACAGTTACTATCTGTGCCGGAAAATCAAGTATTCGCGCATATTTAAGCCATTTCAATGAATGCTAAGCAATAATGAACAGTTAACAGTAACAACAACAACAAAAACAAACAACAACCACAACAATAACGATAACAAATATCTGCCCCATTCTGTGGCATAGGGCTCTGCCAGCAGATGGCAACATTCCAAAAAATTAAAACTCACACAGAAAAAAAAAAACAGAAAAAAAAAAACAACGAAAACACTGTTTACAGTATTTATTATTATTTTGTTTATTTTTTATATTCCGCAACATTTTCATCGGTAATGATTGTTGTTCGTTTTTCGGTTGGCGGCTCAAATTATTTCCAACTGCGGGCTCATAAAGCACAGGTTTTTTTTTTCCTTCTTCATTTTAAGCCGTAGTTCATTACGTAAATAACAGGCATTTATTTTATGTTGCTTGCATTATTTGTTAAGTGCAAGAGTTGAAGTTTGAGTTGTGGCGAAAAAAAAATTGCGCGAATTTTGGTTGAATTAAATTAAAACAAGCTCAATTGAACAACAGTTGAGAGAGATAAGTTGTAAGCAAAGATTGATACACAACATTTTTTGGTTAATTTTTTTTTTTTTTTTTTCATTCAAGCATCAAATCATCATTGTATAGAACCTTTCAAGAGAAAATTGCTTCATTCATTAATCATTTGTCACTTCATTTGTGGAATTTTTGTGTGTTCAAATTGAGAATTAGTTATAAGTCTTCACCGTTTTGATGAATCGGTTGTTTATCAAATCGTGACATTTTATTTATTTTATAAATTTTATCATTCCATAAATTATATATGAACAATATTACTGAATCGGAAGTCAAAGTGAGCACTATAAGTAAAGCGATAATTAAAGCTTTGCTTGTAAATTCTTTAAGCAATTCAATTCTATGTCAGAGTCAAAGCGTTTTTTTTTATACCCTAAACCTGAAAGGTCAGGGTATATTAACTTTGTGCAAACGTTTGTAACGCATAGAACGAAGTGAGTCCGGTATAGAAAAGTATATATATTCTTGATCAGCGTCACCTCATGAGTCGAGCTATTCATGCCCGTCCGTCCGTCTGTCCGTCTGTGTGTTGTCCGTATATACAGGATAAGAAGAAGGAGTAGAGATAATTAGATGAAACTTGGTACACATGGTCACATGCACCCAAGAATCTGCACTATTGAATATTTTTGGAATCCGCCCACGGACACGCCTACCTCCCATACAACGCAAAAATTTAAAACTGCATAACTCAGCCCATAATAAACCTACAACAATAAAATTTGATGAGTATGTATTTTATAGCAACACAAAGAGTTCTTCGAAAAATCCGCTCACGGACACGCCCACCTCCCATACAACCCAAAAATTGAAAACGCAATAAATAAGCGTCTGTTTAGCCTACAGAGCTTAAATTTGGCATATATGTTTTTTATAACAAGATAAAGATGTTTTTGAGAAATGGACATAGTCCGCCTACGGGCACGCCTACCTCCCATACAACCCAAAAATTGAAAACTGCATAACTCAGCTCATAGTTAGCCTACAATAATAAAATGTGATATGTATGTGTTTTATACCAACAGAAAGATGTCTTTGAAAAATGGACGTCATTCGCTCACGGACACGCCCACCTCCCATACAGCCCAAAAATTGAAAACGCAATAAATAAGCCTGTGTTTAACCTACAGAGCTAAAATTTGGCACATATGTTTTTTATAAGAAGACAATGATGGTTTTGAAAAATGGACGTCATCCGCCTACGAACACGCCTACCTCCCATACAACCCAAAAAGTTTAAAACTCAATAAATAAGGTTATGTTTGTCATAGAGAAATTAAATTTGGTATGTATGTATTTTATACCAAAACTAAGGTGTGTTCAAAAATTGGGAGTAGTCTGTCCATAAACTCGCCCACCTCCCATAGCGAAAGCACAATAAATGCATTAACTGTGAGCTACAGGAATAAAACTTGGTATGTGTTAATTTTTCATCACAACCCATGTTCAATAATATTATTTTTTTTTTAAAAGTAGATTTAGGGTATTTCATAGCGGCCTAGACCGACTTTAGACTTTCTTTACTTGTTTAGTACTAAAAATGCTGAACCATTCAGTTTTTTATTTCAACTTTCCTACAAATCATTTCAAGCATCAATTGAATGCTTGAAGCTTTGAAAGTCGCATCATATAGCTTCTAGCAACGCTTTTAGTCTGACATTTTGTATGTTTTTTTTTTTCATAGAAAAACACTGGCTAAGATTTGTAGCTTCGAGTAGCTTTCTGTTTTAAAAGGTTGGGAACCCCCTGAAGTGAAATCACAATTTTTAAAAGTGGTTTGCACATATACAGCCTAAACCTGATTTAATGACATCTAAATCGATAGAATCGGTCCATTGGTCTGGGAGGAGTTGAAGTCACAAAAAAAACCTTAGCCTATTAATTATATAGATAGATAAGCAGGATGATTAAAACAGATTCGTGGCTATAACTTTTAATTGGTTGTAGCTATAATGAAACTTTTTTCAAATATATTGTTTTTGAAGCTTATTGAAGATTTAAAAATTATAAGAACAACATTTTAAAAAAAAAAATTTTCGAGCAAAAAACCATAGGGGGTAGCCTTGTTTTTTCGATGACACATAATATTTATTAATTTTTCTGTCAAACAAAAACAAATTCGTCTTAAATAAACAACATACAATAAAAGAAAATCGAAAACGCAAATTTGAAATTTTTTTATTTTTACAACAAAAACAATTTTTAATACATTTTTTGAGGAAACATTCATTTTATTGGAATCTTTTTAAAGGCAATGATTAAAATATAAAAAATAAAGTAACGGTAAAAACTTTGTTATTTTTTTAAAGTCAATTAATTGTAATTAAATACAAAAAAGAAATAAATGAAATTTTTTAAAAAGTGACAGAGATATTCGCTTTCAAATAATGAACTTTAAATTTCGGAGAGTTTTTTTCTCTGTCTTGGCGTTTGATAAAAATACACGTTAAACAACTAAAGAAAATATTAAGAAAATTCATTAAAAATACATTTGGTAAGATAATTACTGTAATTGTCAACACATTTCAAAGAAAATTGAACAAAAATTTAGAAAAACAAAAAAATTTTGAAAACCATTAAAATTTGACTGACTTGTTTGCTCGGAAAGTGTAATTTTTGATTTTGGAACTGCATTTTTCGGACAATTGACATTTGAGGAATGCATAATAGATAATTTTGGTTAAAAATTTGTAGTTTAAAAAAAAACTCAAATTCGATCAATTCATAAGCTCTTTTCAAACTAAATTTCAAATCGATAAAATAACGGATTTTTGTAAAAAAATTTTATTTCTGTTTTAAAAGGTTGGGAACCCCCTGAAGTGAAATCTTAATTTTTAAAAGTGGTTTGCACATATACAGCTTAAATCTGATTTAATGACATCTAAATCGATAGAATCGGTCCATTGGTCTGGGAGGAGTTGAAGTTACAAAAAAAACCTTAGCCTATTAATTATATAGATGTGGCTCAATAACACCTGAACAACTGGACCGAATGTAAAGAAATTTGGTATGCAAAACGAACCAATTCATTAGAAATGATTTATCATTTGAATAAAATTTTCAACGAGTGAATACCAACTCATGAAAGAACAGAAAAGGTGATAAAAACAAACTATGGAAAATGTTCCAAATGTGGAATTATGAACGAAGTTCACTGAATAATTAAAAAAAATTCTAAAAACTTATAAAAAAACTGTTTTGCAAAGCAAAAACATTCGGCAAAATTAAACGGCTATCTCGGCCGAAGCCGAAGCCGATGGCAAAGAATCGGCCGATTATGCCGATTACCGAAGCCGAAGCCGAATAAACGGTCGTACACTACTGGTTATGAATTAAAAATTAGTTCTATCAAAACGCTACAAAATGTATACATATTTGATGCTTTGAGTTTTTCAACACTTTATTGACAGAAAAACTTGAAAGAACAAATTGAAAAAAATATACCGTGTTTTAAAAATGTTTTATTTTATAGCTGGTTTTAGATATAACGCGCTATAAGCAAATTTATAACTTTGTGATCAAACCGCCTGTTAATGTTTTAAAATGCCTAAAGTTGAATAAAAACTAAGATATCATTTTGAAAAATTATATATATATTTTTTTGTAAAAAAGTAACTCAAATTTTCAAATCTTTGTTTTTTTTATTAACATATAAAAATACTGGAATTATTATAAAAAACTTTGTTTGTATTGTTTTGCTGTTGTTTGAAAATTTTTTTTAACGCTCAAATCTAAACTTGAATATTAATCATTGTTTTATAAAAAACTCAAATTGTACTTCTTGTTGATACATACAAATTTCAGTAGATTGTACGTGCCAGGATTCGATCATCAACAGTTTTCTTTACCCGCTTATATAAATGCATACCATCCGATAATATTCTAAAAATGGCTTCAGGATGTATACTTATTTGCTTAAACTTAGTTTAAATTATAAGCACACCTTTTTTCATGTATAAGCATCCCTTTCTCTAAACGGTTTATAAAAAAAATTATTTTGACAGTTACATAATTTTTTTTGTACGTAGTCTACTTCTTATTAGTCTAATTTCTTATCTGAAATTAAAAATCATAACCAAATTCCTTTGTTATTGGCCTTCGTTATTGGACAAAACTCATCAATTCCTTTTTACTCCTAGAACATAATCGAATTTTAACTAAAGTCTCAATTAAATTTTTTTAAAAATTCAGTCATAAAGCTTTTATAAATTTCTCCATGATATAGATTTTCATAATCAAATAAATATATTAACATAAAAAATATTTTTTTTTTCTTTTTTGAAACGAAACCCTTACTAACGAAATTTGAAGACAAGATTGAAATTTTGATAATTTTAAATTTAAATTTAACTATATAAAAATGTGAGGAAAAAACTAAGTTATTTTGGGATCTTCACAATTCAAAAGAACTATTCAAAACGATTTCGGCACATATTTTTTATTTCAACTCGAAGTTAAACCAGCAGCGGAACGCTTTTGTTCCTGCTCAGGTTCCCTCTTCACTCCGAACTTTTAATTTTAAACAGAAATTATGCCTAAATTTGTTCAAAAGATAAAGATTTTTTCGAGCAAACATTTTACACATATTTTTTTTTTAAATTATTACAAAAAAGTATTTTCAGTACTCAAAAAGCATTTAATGGCATTTGATTTTAATAGTCTAAGCTTTTTAGACCGTAAATTTTACGCTGCTCTAATTTCAGGGGGTCTTCTCATTGAGCAACTTTTTTTTGCATTTATTTATAGCTTGGGTAGTTGTGAATATGCCCCTAAAAAGATTTTTAGAAATTCGAAATACTTTAGAAGATACAGCTTTTTTTGTGAAGCAAGGTCTATTTTTTTTTCGCCTCATTTTCGAACGAAGCGGCATAAAGTAACCAGCGAATTCTGTTGAAAATGTTTATTGTTAGGTAAAAACGTGTTTGCACACATATTCATACAAACATACGAATACACATTTCTGCTTATTTTAGGGGTTGAAGCATTTTTTGAGTCCAGGTGTTGAACTGAAAGCATCATTTAGTTCAGTTTTTAGTTTAGTTAAACGCGTTTATCTCGAAACCACGTTTTTCGAACTGGCGGCCATGATATCTCCAGTTCAACTGAACCGATTTTCATGAAACAAAGTGAAATCGACGCAAAATTGTCACCATTCTCGGGTGAATCTCGACCATAATTTTAAAAAATTTTTTACTATTTTTTTTTTACACAAACTACGTGACGACACCTTTTTTTTCACCACCAACTTAGAAGTCTCATTACTTTTTGAACAGCCCACGTATCGAGGCAAAAAAAACTTGTTTATTTACTTTGAATTTTTTGTAATACAATAAATAAAAAAAGTTTTCAATTATTCTTTGTGTTTTCAAATAAGAATTTTTTTAAAAAGGGTCCAAAAAACGGGTTTTGAATGAGAAGACCGCCTTAAGTTTTTATTACTCATACGCCACGGTGTACTTTTTTTAGTTGATTGCACAAATTAGAACAAATTTTTGTTCATAAACAAAATTGCTCTTGCTGAAATCATTGACTTTTGGTTTTTTCATTTAATTTGAAGTAAAAATTTTACAAAGCTTTGCCAAAATTTCCTTAAAAGTTTATGAATCGATACGAAAATATACTCTGGCGTATGAGCGACATTAATTCAAATCAAATGCCTTGAATGAAAATAATAAACATAAGTAAAATCAGCATTGAATAAGATCTTATAGCACAGATTTTATTTAATTATCAATTGAAACTTTACCTTTTTGTCATAAAAATAAACATTTTTAAAATAGCATAAAAATTGCTTACAGGATTAAAGGAAAAAATATACTAAAAACTTAAACTCACTTAAAGTCGTAGTATAGTTTATGGCACGGCAACAACTTTCATGTGAGATAAAACAGCATTATGGTTGCCCCGAATCCATTCAACGGCATACATTGAAGTGTGCGAGTCTGTGGGTATAAGTTTTTATATATATATATTTATATTTTTTTATTTTTATATATAAAATTCTTTCATTTAAACAGCACTTGTATTATTTATGCATGCAGTTGCATAATTTTAATGTTGCATTTTTATGCGCAGCGTACTCGACTGACATAAGAGGTGTGCTAGATGGCACACTTTTCACATACATTTCACACCTACGCACAGCTAGTCTTAACAGTCTGACTTTATTTGTTTTTTTCGTTTTTGTTTTTGTTGTATGTAACTTTTATCATTTATATAAAATTGTTATGCAAAAAACTTTATAAACTTTATGTGCAACTATGTTGCTTTTGCTGTTGTTGTTGTTGTTGTTGTTGTTTTTTTTATTATTTTTGCTGCTGCTGCTGCTGCTTTAGTCAGCCTTGTTTTCGAGCAATATAAAAACTAAAAAAATTCTTATTTGCTGCACTCTCATACTTTAAGTAATGAAAAATATTAATTAAAATGTTGCTGCACTGCGCTGTAACTTCAAAATGTGTTTGTTTAAAATGAAGTTTTGTTTGTAGAGCAGAGCAGAGTAGAGAGTAGAGTTGTCAATGTTTTTGTTTTACTATAGCAAAAATTTGTAAAACTTTTATGCTGTTATTTTTATCAATATATGTTGATATGTTGTTGCTGAATATGTGTTTGTTTGCTGCATCAACCAGCTAGTTAATGTTTTTATTTATGATTTTATAAATGAAGTTAATATTTCACAAAACTTTTTCATCAGCATATTATTAAGTATTGCCTCCCAGCAAATGGTGGGTTTATTTTGACCAAAAGTTTTTGTTGATATTTTTTTTTTTTTCTTCTCTTGTTTTTTTTTTTTTTTTGCTATATATTAGTGATATGCTTTCAGTATATGTATTTGCATTGACACTTTTTGTGAGGTTGTTTAAACTTAATTTTTATTTCGATTAAAAATTTTGTATTTTCTCAATTGTTTGCGTTATTTAAATTATATTTAAATTCCCACTTAGTGAAAAATCAAATTTAATTTTCAAAGCAGTCTTGCAACTGTAAACCTACAAGTTCATATAAGTTTGCTAATAAATTATATAAACTTTAAAAACCATTTCAAAACTTTCATTTTGCGCTAAGCATGTGTTTGTTTAAGGCATGCTACAAAATTCTGTAAGACAGCTATTCAGTGCACTGCATAAATAAACTCGACTTTTTTAAATTTAAAAAATTCTTTTTTTTTTACATATCTTAGACATATAAAAGACATGTCTGGCAACAGCCATAATAAAATTAAATTTAATAAGAGTTTGAAAATTTCGTTAATATGCAGACAAGCAATTCTTATTTATATAGAATTTTAAAACTTGTAATTTTATTAACTAAGTATTCCTTCGATGGCTCTGTTGGCATGCTTTATAGAATTTTAAGAAAAAAATAATTGCAAGTTAAGTTCGAAGAATTGCGTTGACTCAGAGGTGACTCAAGTTTGCAAAAAAACTTTGTTACGTATCGATGGAAAAAAATTAAACGCAAAATGTTGATTGATGCTGTTCAATGATATCATTTGGCAATTTTCAAAAATTTAAAATTTTAACAAAAAAATAAGAGAAAACTAAGCAAAAGTAGAACCCAACATAGTCGAAGCTTATTTTCTTTCTCAGAATCTATAAAACTTGCCGTCAGAAAGTCTTAGAAGTTAACAGAAAATGCTGCAAGGCTATGATATCATTTGACAATTTTCAAAAATTTAAGATTTTAACATAAAAAAATAAAAGAAAACCAAGCAAAAGTAGAACCCAGCACAGTCGAAGCTTTTTTTCTTTCTCAGAATCTATAAAACTTGCTGTTGTTACCAGGTCTTAGAAGTTAACAGAAAATGCTGCAAGGCAACTGATGTGCTGAAATTTCTTGAAGCTAGGATATGACTAAAACAAACACAAAAAAAAATATTAAAAGTTAAAATAGAACCTTTAAAACAAACAAGCAGCAGCTCTAAACAGAAATCTAAGTCTTTGGCTGAGGTCAGTGTTTAAAGTTTTCTGGAAATTTTTCTGGAAATTTTTCAAAGAGATCTTAAATTGCAAAGAAATTAAAGTCCATTTCTTTATATATATTTTTTTTTTCTTTTTCATTATGACCTTGAGCCAGTTAAAGCAACAAAAGTGGCATGTTTTATTTTTATTATTTTTAGCTCAGTCAAATCACACGCCAAATTGCAGCGCGTTAGACTTTGTCTCGAATAAGTTTACGTGACGAGTGTTTATTGTTGGATCACGGCATTTCATTTGTACAGTCACGAGTGATATAAGCACGAACGCTAAAAGAAATAACAAATAACATTTGCCAAATTCAGCCGAAATATAGGCCAAAATTAAAAGTACATACATATTTCTTTAGCAACTTTAAGTCATGTATACAATATGTGAAATATTCAAAATGGATTTATTTATTTAGTAAACATAAAAAAAAAACAGTTTCGATAGTATCGTAAGTGTAGACGTAGAATTTCATTTAAGTTGTATCCTTTTCTACTTTGTTTCTTTGCTCCGGAAATTTAGCTAATAAATTAATTACACTCAATTATGGACTTCTTATCGAGACCAAAACACAGAAAAAGTTTTAAAAAAAACACGATAAAATGAGCACTTTCCATTGCTGCCACTTTTGTCTCTGCCCGATATATAGTTTTCGAGATACAGTCAGTTTAAAAAAAACAACAAACAAACAAATTGGCCATTTCAGCCCTTGAAAGGACTTTGACCGAACTTCTTATGATAAATTGTGTTGTGTGTGTTATTAAATGTTTTCACACAATTGACCGAGAACTGGACCTACATGTTTTATGCCGACTCCGAACGGCTCATGTTCTCAAGAAGCTTTACATGGCATTATTTACTCTCTGAGGTTTGCCATTGTCTGCAGAGAGGTGGTGACCGATCAGAAAAATTTTTTATTGAATAAACTTTTCGCCGCGGCTGGGGATCGAACCCGGGCTCCAAGCATGCTAAGCCATACACCTAACCTGCATGCCACGGTCACCAGTTTAACTAGCAATTTCAAACTAAAACAAGTAAAGAAAGTCTAAAGTCGGTCTAGGCCGACTATGAAATACCCTAAACCCACTTTTCAAAAAAAAAAACAATTAATTGTAAATGGGCGTGTCCGTGAGCGGATGAAGTCCATTTTTCCAAACCATCTTTGTCTTGTCATAAAAAACATACGTGCCAAATTTTAGCTCTGTAGGTTAAACAGAGGCTTATTTATTGCGTTTTCAATTTTTGGGTTGTATGGGAGGTGAGCGTGTGCGTGAGCGGATGACGTCCATTTTTCAAAGACATATTTGTGTTGGTATAAAACACACACATACCAAATTTTGTTGTTGTAGACTTATTATGTGCTGAGTTATGCAGTTTTAAATTTTTGCGATGTATGGGAGGTAGGCCTGTCCGTGGGCGGATTCCAAAAATATTCAATATTGCAGATCCTTGGATACATGTGACCATGTGTACCAAGTTTCATCCAATTATCTCAACTCCTTCTTCTTATCCTGTGTATACGGACAACACACAGACGGACGGACGGACGGACGGACGGACGGACATAGATAGCTCGACTCACGTGGTGACGCTGATCAAGAATATATATACTTTTCTATACCGGACTCGCTTCGTTCTATGCGTTACAAACGTTTGCACAAAGTTAATATACCCTGACCTTTCAGGTTTAGGGTATAATTAAGACCCCGATTTATTACAAAAATCTTAACGGTAGGTATATCTCAGGCTGAGCACATGTCCTGTATAGTTTACGAACTACACGCGCTAGTGCTATGGTGGGATATGGGATCAAAATTAATTTGCATTAAAAACAAAAATTGTACGCCATCTATTGGGAAAATGAATAAAATGAAATATGATGCAACTCGTTTTTTCATAAGAGTAAAATATAACCGGATCACAGAGCCATTTCGTTAAGTTTAACAGTTTGAGTTCATTGACTGAGTTGAAAAAAGCTTGTAGTTAACATCTTATGTTAAAAAAAGAGCTCTCATTTCTATATAGTTAACACAAGAACCCAATAAAGAACTAGTACATACAAAAACCCAATGAAGAAGCCTGCAAATCAGTTTGTATAAAACAAAAAGAATACAAGCAAAAACAACGAAACAAAAACAAAGAAAGCATAGGGCACAGCATAAGCAGCTGATGATTGATTTTCTTATATAAACACATTAGCGCAACCAAAGGGGAGATTTCGGGCTTCCCCCCCCCCCCAAATAATTGTAGTACCAAGCAAAATAAAAATTAAATCAAAGTGATTCATATGAAAAGCAATCAAATGAGCAAAAACCCCTGTTTGATGCATAACATACTCAGTTTTCATGTTGTTTTCCTTGGGACTGATACTGAGCACTTGAGGGGTTGTTGAAAATACTTCGATTTGAGTTGTCTTTTCAACTTCTAGCTTGGAACCAACTAAAATGACTTGATACATTTGGATGAAAATCAATTCAAAAATTACATACAAAATAAGAAAGCCTGAATTTGAGGAAGAACGGTCGAGTCCCTTGCCACCAAAGTTATCAAAAGACTTTGCTCTAAAATTTTTATTTTTCCTTCTTTTTTTATAATTATTTTCTTAAACACAAACTTGCCCAAACTCTGCAGGAATTAAGTTTATAATGAAGTCATGTGATTCCGTAAAAAAATAATTTCGATTAACTTCCGAAACAGGAGCAAAAATTTACAATTCATAATTTTCCAATGTATTTTCTCGAATCTGTTTCATAAATATTTGGCTAAATTGTCAAATATTATCCGATTCTAAGAAATAAGGGCTTAGTACAAAAAAGATAATGGTTTGATTTGGCTTCTGTTCACCCATTTATCAGTAATCTAATAAAGTTATACCGAAATAATATCTTTTTTGACGAAAATTTTTCCGACACTCTTCCAAAAAGCCCTCATTCATTAAAATCGGATACTCAGCCCAATCATGAAAAATTTTCTCACGAGAGTTGTAAATGGGAGTTTCCGCTTTTAAGATAGCAAATAAAGCTATCTCATTTTTTTATTTTGCACTCATGAATATTGGCAGTTGATGAACAAAATTGCTTTAAAAATTTCCAAAAAGTATTTTAACTTTAACTTAAAAACGGAAACTCCCATTTACAACTCCCGGGAGAAAATGTTTCATGATTGGGCTGACTATTTGTACAATTTTGAGGGATTGTCATATGAAACTGTTTTCAAATGGAACATTATGAATAATAAAATATTTTTCACTAGTTTCGGAAGCCAATCAGATTTTTTTTTACTGAATCACATGGCTTAACTCGATACTTGATTCCCCAAAAAAATTTGGGCTAGTAATTTAGTGTTCAATATAACGGTTGATAAAAAGTTGATTTTAGAGGAAATTTCATCGTTTATTTTGGTGGCGAGAGACTCTAATGATTTTTGCATATTTAGGCTTTTTTCATCCCAAGATGTCAGAAATTTTGCGTTTTATACTTTCTGAAATGAGCTCCATTGGTACTGACCGAAGAAAAAATTTTAAGGCTTCCGCCAATTGGTTATTTTGACATCGAAGTGAAGTTTTTGGGGAAAAATTTTCATTGTGGAAAGAAAAATTGCATTTTGCTGCCCCTATTGGGACCCGAGTAAAATTGAAAATATTATAACTCAAGCCTTAAAACCTTCGTATGACTTCCTAAAACCTTCGTTTGACATCCTAAAACCTTCGTATGACATCCTAAAACCTTTGTTAACCTTCTTAGAACAAGAAAAAAAAACTCCTGTACAACTGGTGATTTCAAAACATTTTGGCCGATTCTAAAGATCCTAAATTGCTGTACTTGTACTTAAATTTTTTCGTTGTTCGGCCGTTGCAGGAATAGTGTACAGTTTGAGCTCGGTCAAAGTCCTTTCAAGGGCTGAAATGCCCAATTTGTGTCTGTTTTTTTTTTCGTAACCACATAATAAACGCATTTTTGGACAAACAGATACATAAAGTATACAATTGAAAGCAGTTTTTTAAGTTTTTTTAATACTTATAAAATACTATGTATAACAACTTAACTTAAATCTTAAATATGAATATTTTTTAAAGGGTTGGGTCGGTTTGAAAATGAATTTTGTTTTTGCCTTATGAAATTGAACAATATGTCCAGAATATTCTTTCTAAAGCTTGAGTCCAAACTTATTTTTGCAAATTGGTTGTCATGATTTCCCAAAAAGTTATAACCAGTGTTGTAAAAATTTGGAACCTTTCTTAAAGATACATTATCTAGTGCTTGAAATATTTAGTTAGTATATTAGCAAAAAATAGTTATGATTTGCTTTGTTTGAGCATTTGAAACCCACCTAGCTCATTAACTTAACTCAACTTCTATTTGAAAATATTTCTACCAAAAGTTGAAACTTATTGCTGCCTTTGTAAAATGGATTTTATATATAAGTCCGAAATTTGATAAAAAACCACCCAAAAAAAAATTCTGATTGAGCCTCTGTATAAACATATGCATTTTTGTTCTTATATTTTACTAGTTTGTGACTTAAATATAATAGTGACAAAATTAGATATTCATTCAGCGCAGGATATATATATAATCTTTGAACGATGAGTATTAAAGGCTGTAGGTATATCCTAAAGTATTTGTCAAAAAAGTTGCATGGCCTTGAAAAAATATGTTAAAATAACCCCATACAAACAGCGCTGTAAGACGTTATTCTACGGCAAAAATTGATATTTTACTTTTTCATCAGTTGACGCTTTAAATGATTAACCAAAACATATTTTTTATTTTACAGAATTTTAAAAAAAACGTGAATGTATAACAGAGAGAATATGTAATTAAAATAAAAACAAAAAAAAATTAACGAAAAATTTTCTTGTCTGATAATTAATCAAAAATCATTAATTAGAAGTTCTTTAGAAAAATTTCCTTGAATTATCATATTCATATACATTTTCTTAACATCTTTAGAATTGTTATAACATGAAAAATATAATATTGAATGAGAGATAAAAGTATTTTATTTTAAACTACTTCTTTGACTCTTTTTATTTAACTCGTAATATTATATTTCACATAAAGTATTATTTCAACAGTATTATTGATATGATCATATGTAAATTTTCGTATATCGTGTGTCCCATTGGGTATATATATATTTTCACATACCAATATTATGTGATGAAAATATGAAAAATAATAACAAAATTTTTATTATTATTTCCTTATTTAAATATGATATAAATCCAACAGAAAACTCTTGGAACTGAAATGGTGAACTTAATAGTACATCTTTGATACTTTTATCTTTAAAAAGATTTGAAAATTTATAAGATTTTTTTTTTTTTTGAAAAATTATATGGGCATTTCCAGACTGGCGTTATATGTACGTTTTGTACCAAAAAATTTAAAAGTAAAGAATGAAGAAATCTAAGTTTTAAAAATTGTTTTTTTATATTTGCGTAGTAATTAAGTAGCACTATATTAAGTAAAAAAAAATCATAACAATCGAATCAAAGAATTAAAAGATTTAAGCAAAAATATGCACCAGCGTGACGTTACAAAAAACAGAAATGGTTTTCGACTTAGATAAGAATATTTGCAAAACTCTGCGAATTGGGCAAGACTTTTTATACAAAACTTTTTTTAGAAGAATTTAAACTAATATAAGTTTATTTTGCTAGTTATCAAATTAAAAAATGTTTTCTCGTTTTGTTTTTCGTCATCTGGCGTGACGTTACTGGCGTTAAGTTACTTAAATTTCCATCGGACTATTTTAAGTTAAAATAGGTAAAAAAATATTTGACGTCAATAAAACACAAAGTTCAGCTTTTATATATTATATTTTTCTTACTCCTACCCCATCGACCATGAGAAGTTGGAAAAAAATTCCATTAAAATATTTGCAACCAAATTCAGTAACGAAGTCAGGCAATTTTCGAGCAATTTGGCGTGACGTTACTCACTTTTAAAATTTAATATAAAATTAAAGGTTTTTCTTCTTAATGATTTTTTTTATAATATAAACTTAACATTATTAAAATTTATTAAATTTCACGCACTTTTGAACGTTGGCGTAGAAAAACTAGCACTAAATGCTTTTTTGTCTGGCGTGACGTTACCTCAGCATATCATTAAAAGCAAATCAAAATTTTACCGTTTATTGATATTTGTTTGTTCTTTTGCATTTATTTTGCGGTTAGTTGTTGTTGTAGCGAAAGTTTTGCACAAGAGTGTAAATGCATAATTACTCTTAGGAATGGAAATTGTAAAGAGAAAATGCTCATAAAAATAAACAAAACTGACTAAAACATTAACTTTAACTTGGTAGCCCAATATCGTGCCAACGCACCATGCGAAAAATTTGAACTCTTTAATTAAATTAATTTTGTATATTTAATAAAAACACAAATATAGGTTAGCTTTTAATTTTTGGGTCACGGTTTCTGCGATTTTTCTGCGGATATGTATTTTTAATCTGCAGCAAGTTAAAAAAATTGTATGTTTTTATGTTTGTCATTTATTATTTTGCGATTTACATATCAAAGCACAGTTATATAATATTCATAATTGAAATAGTTACTATTGAAAAAAGCATATTTTCAATTTTTTTTAAAAATATCATTTTCTATCGAAAAATATAATTTTAAAAAATAATTCAAGAGTGTAACGTGAGTGACAATTTTTAATGAAAACTTGGATTATCTTGAAAAATAATTGGCTACTTGCTATATATGATCAGTGAATTTTGTATTTTTTTAAATCAAGCAGACGCAATTATTTTCATTAAAAAGGCATTTGAAGTAGTGAAACGTGAGTGACATATAATTTTTTTTTGTTTGTTTGTTTTTGTATAAGAAAGGAAAGAAGATAAAAAAATCATCAAGAATAACTTAAAGTCAACCCAAAAAGAACGTATGACTTCTAACTTGTTAGGTAAAAGCTTAATTCAGCTAAGATTTCGTTTTCAGGGAGTATGAAAATGTTCAATCATGAGTCTGATGTACAAATTTGTAAGTCAACATTTAACTGAGTGCTTCTCAAAGTGCAAATATATGTCTATAATACCACAAAAACTCTTATGGTACCATTTTTTTGTCCTAAAACGTAGCTGCTGTGAATTGATCTCCAGTTTTAACCGTCTTTTTCTCCAGTGTGCGATGGACTTTTACGGACTTATTCATAAAAATATCTTAAAATATATTTAAAATGTTCAAAAGTCAAAAAGCTTTTTAGAGATAAAATGATTTATAAAATTTTTAGAGAAAAGCTTTTTAGAGACAAAATTATTTATAAAATTTTGTTATTCATAAAAATGTTGTCTGCGCTTATTTGTTAAAATAGGAACACTCTCAATATGAAGTGGGAACAGTGTCAAAAATGGTTTGGAAATTTGATAAATTCAAAAATTTTTTGTTTATTTGTCACAATTTTATCAATTTCTTGACATGATAAAAAAATTTTGAATCTATGTTCTGCTCTGAAAGAATTGTCACTTATAATTTCTATTTTCAATATTTTGAAATTTTTTGCCATGTTTTTATATTTTTTTAATTAGTTTTTACCAGTTTTGACAATATTTTTTCTCAGATGAGAGGTAGAAATTTTCAAAATGCTTTATCAATTGTTTATTGAAGGTTTCTCATTTAAGAAGTTTTTATAAGAGCTAGTTGTCGTTTGATATTTTTTTTTTGTAAAGACTTTATAAGAGACTCATAAATTATTATGAATACAGCCGTTTATATATGAAAGTCAAGTGTTACATTCCGTACCGGGTAACGCTAAAACTGCATTCAGGTTATTGCAGTGCTTTTCAATATTTTTGGCATGTAAAACCGAACAAATTTTCAGCCTGAAAGTATGCACGGACAATTTATTATCAGTGACGAGTTGGTGATTTTTACAATAGTACTTTTTTTTTAAAAAGGCAATAGTGCCTTTTTACTAGTACTCAATAACTTGCAATAATTTTTGGCAATTTTTGTGCTAAATGTCTAAAATTAATTTTTAATCATTATTTCAAATAAAAAATAATTTCTTTAATTTCTGATTAAAGAAAAATTTCTAATAAGAATAATTTCTACGTACTTTCTTGAAATAATTTTAGAAAGCACCGAACGCAAAAAACTTGCAAAATTTTTTAAAAAAAGTTAAAAGATTTTCTTAACTTCATACAAATATTTAAAAAAAAAAAATTAAATTATGAACTGCCGCCAAAAAAAAAATATAACTATATAAAAAAATGCCATTTGATCATAAAACAAAGAGCTCAGCAACTTGAACGTTCAACATTTCAAGCATCAAAACGTTTGAAATCACGAAATATCATCAAAACAGTCTAAATTTATGGCTAGATGCTCACAATAATTATGTTTGGGAAAAATTTAACCGTCAAAGTTTGGGAAAAAATTAAGCTTTTTAATAAAAATTGTTGTTGCTGACACCCAAGTTCAATACTAGTCAAATTTTATATTAAGAAGCCCGATTAAAGCAATACATAAAAAATTTTGCATCAAAAAGTTATGAGTTTAAAAATATAAACTTATAAAAAAATGTCCTGTATTTATGTTTTGTACATACAAAAAACTTGAGTTATTTTTTTTTTAATTTTTCCTTATTGTGTGTTCTCTTTATTTTGATTGTTGTTATGTTTGAAAACCTTAATTTATTAAAGAAAAATTTTCAACCCGAAATCCGTCAATAAAAATCGTAAAATATCAACTTTTTTGCTTTCGCTAAACCTTCGCTTGCGGTTCAGTGGACACGCTATTGTTGCATACTTTACGGTTGTTAAATAATAAATTCATTCATAAACTAATGAAAATGTCGCAAAGTATGTAAAAAATTGAGTGAGTGTTGAGTTTTTGTTTTTTTTTCTTGAACAGACAAAAGTAAAAAAATAAATAAATCCATGAAATATTTAACGTGGCTTTAATATAAAAATAATAATAAAAGTGATAAATTTTATAAAAAATAACGTTCTACTCAAAAATTTAAAATGTCGCAATGCAGATTTTGCATTTTGGCAGCTTTGCTTGGTAGCTATTTGCCATGAACATACAAATTTATATCTGAACGCTTTGACATAGCGACAATTTTTACCCTCAACAACACTTATATTTTAGGTCATGCAAGCCATTAAAATTTACCAGTCATAAAACAAATACTGTTATAATCATTTTGAAGCTGCATAAAATTCTTAAAACCATCTCTATCAATAATTTATTTATTTATGCTCACTACAGCCACCCCTTAAAAATGTTTTAAAATACTTTCCAAGCCGCTTTTGTTTTGATTTTGTTTACCATGAGAGCTAAATTTTATTTGGAATTTTGTAGCATGCTTAAAAATTTGCTGCAGGTTTTACTATTTTGCAATTTTTGTTTATTTAACTTTTCAGTTTTGCAAACTTTTTTTCAAAACTTGAAATGTTATTTTTGTTTTTTTTTTTTTTGTATTTTTTTCATACCTCTGCACTTTTACACACGCACACACAGCTGGCTACACTGACACACATAAATAAATCACCAGCCAACAACTAGTTGTAGTTGCTGCTTGTATTCACCGCCCGAAATCCTTGACGAACACGCACGTTTGACACCAAAAGCCGTCCGGCAAAACGACGATTGAATGCTTTAAAAACCGATTAGCACACGACAGAGACTCCACGAGCGAACTCCACACAGTTTCGAACTGAAAGAATGAAAGTAACGAAAATTTATTTTTATTTTCTTTTTTTTTTTCTTTTATTTTGTTTGCTATCTCTGGCACGAATTCAAGTCGTTTTTGTTCGTTCTTATCAAGGCTATAGAGAAAACTTTTGGCAACCTTTTTTTGCAATATTCAAAAACATGTTTATTCACTTTCAAAATTTTGCACTTTTTTGTTAATTCATTCAAAATAATTAATGAATGCTGGTCATTATTTTCACACAGATTCGCTGCTTATTAGCAGGCAATTCAGCGCTAAAATAGCAAAAATAAATAACAAATATTTCCACCAGCAGACAGGCTGGCAAAAAAAAAGTCACTCGTTGCTGCTGTCACTAATACACGGTTACGTGTCGACCCCGCTTTGCGTAAGCGTACCCCGTCATTATTTAACAGAACACTCCGACGGATGAGCTAAAACTGAAATTTTGTAGAAAGTTTTGTTGTCGCAAAGGATAACCAGGATGCGCTACCAAACGTTGTTGCTGAATGAACAAAAGCTTTCTCTGGCTCTCATGCTGCGCTCAGCAAATGCGTGGTGCTCTGTAACGTAGACAACGTAACGCATAGGATTTTGTGACATTTTGTGCGAAATGCGTTAAGATTGCAAAGAAATAACAACGTAACGGTGACGAGAGAGAAATAAGAGCGAGAACGTAAGCAAAAGATAGGTTGGAAAGCTGACTGCTTGAATGCTTACTTGATAAATTTTGAGACGTTAGGAATGCTCTTTGCATTTGTTTTAAAAAAAAGTATGTGATTTTATGTGATGTGATGTGATGTGATGTGATGTGATGTGATGTGATGTGATGTGATGTGATGTGATGTGATGTGATGTGATGTGATGTGATGTGATGTGATGTGATGTGATGTGATGTGATGTGATGTGATGTGATGTGATGTGATGTGATGTGATGTGATGTGATGTGATGTGATGTGATGTGATGTGATGTGATGTGATGTGATGTGATGTGATGTGATGTGATGTGATGTGATGTGATGTGATGTGATGTGATGTGATGTGATGTGATGTGATGTGATGTGATGTGATGTGATGTGATGTGATGTGATGTGATGTGATGTGATGTGATGTGATGTGATGTGATGTGATGTGATGTGATGTGATGTGATGTGATATTATGTGATGTGATGTGATGTGATGTGATGTGATGTGATGTGATGTGATGTGATGTGATGTGATGTGATGTGATGTGATGTGATGTGATGTGATGTGATGTGATGTGATGTGATGTGATGTGATGTGATGTGATGTGATGTGATGTGATGTGATGTGATGTGATGTGATGTGATGTGATGTGATGTCATGTGATGTGATGTGATGTGATGTGATGTGATGTGATGTGATGTGATGTGATGTGATGTGATGTGATGTGATGTGATGTGATGTGATGTGATGTGATGTGATGTGATGTGATGTGATGTGATGTGATGTGATGTGATGTGATGTGATGTGATGTGATGTGATGTGATGTGATGTGATGTGATGTGATGTGATGTGATGTGATGTGATGTGATGTGATGTGATGTGATGTGATGTGATGTGATGTGATGTGATGTGATGTGATGTGATGTGATGTGATGTGATGTGATGTGATGTGATGTGATGTGATGTGATGTGATGTGATGTGATGTGATGTGATGTGATGTGATGTGATGTGATGTGATGTGATGTGATGTGATGTGATGTGATGTGATGTGATGTGATGTGATGTGATGTGATGTGATGTGATGTGATGTGATGTGATGTGATGTGATGTGATGTGATGTGATGTGATCTGATGTCATGTCATGTCATGTCATGTCATGTCATGTCATGTCATGTCATGTCATGTCATGTCATATCATGTCATGCCATGTCAAGTCATTTCATGTGATGTCATGTGATGTCATGTGATGTCTTGTGATGTCAAATCATATTATATCATATCATATCATATCATATCAGATCATATTATATCATATCAAATCATATCATATCATATCATATTATATCATATCATATCATATCATATCATATCATGTCATCTAATGTGATGTGTTATGATGTGATTTCTTTTACTTTTTCAATTGTTTCTATTTATTTCATGAATTTTTTAATAAAATTTTCTTAAAATAAATAAATTTCTCTCAACCCTTCTCTTTTCTTGACTCTCCACAAGAATGTAAATAACACCGTTACTTTCTCAAAACTCTTATCAAGCTTTTTGTCTCTAACCTTTCTCATTTGCTTTTAACTTCTCCAACATTTTCTCATTGATTCAGCAATTTTTCTCTCTAGCCATTGTGTATTATTTTTTTGAATTCACCATTTCAGTCGAAATTCAAACTTTTATCTTTCATATTTTTCTTTAATGGTGGAAATATTTTCCTTAAGACTTCTTAGTTATATGTTTTCCGTACAAGTTGATATCCGTTTTTAACACCGGCTGCTTATATTCTTTCTCTTCTGGTGAACATTTGTTTTTCACCACACCTGAGTTAACAGCTTACACATTGATGTAGGTTTCAATGGTTTGTGTACGTGCTTTATGAGATAAACTGGTCTAAGCCAAACAACACCTGAATGCATGGATATTTTATGAAATCGCAGGATAGTTTTTTTTATAGCATGACACATTTTTTATTAAACTCTCTTACATCTTTCAAATTTTTCAACACAATTGGACACAGTTTAAAGTTATTCATTAAGATATTTAAATCGATGGGAAGAAACTTTAAATTACAAAAAATTTCTTAGATTCTATAAAATAAGGCCCCAGGATATAAGGCAACGCTAAAAACAAACAGGTTTTAACACCAAGGACCAAATCATTATGAGCTTTATCGAAAAAAATAAGAAATAATGATTATTTTATGATTTTTAATTTTTTGCTCAGATATAAGAATCGATTTCTGACTTTTATTTTTTAAGTCAAAAATAAAAATTACTTTATTAAGATTTTTGTGGTGACCGTGGCATGCAGGTTAAGTGTGTGGCCTGGCATGCTCGGAGCCCGGGTTCGATCCCCAGCCGCGGCGAAAAGTTTATTCAATAAAAAATTTTTCTGATCGGTCACCACCTCTCTGCAGACAATGGCAAACCTCAGAGAGTACACAATGCCATGTAAAGCTTCTTGAGGACATGAACTTTATCCGTTAGGAGCTGGCATAAAACATGTAGGTCCATTTCTCGGTCAATTGTGTGCAAACATTTAATAACACACACAACACAATTGATCATAAGAAGCTCGGTCAAAGTCCTTTCAAGGGCTGAAATGGCCAATTTGTTTTTTTTTTTATTAAGATTTTTATGTTTTTACTCAAGCATAAAATCATAATTGATTTTTGTTTTTTTTTTTAATTTAACAAAAAAATCATTTTTGATCTCTATTATTTTATCTCAAATAAAAAAAATCAGTTTTGATTTATATCTTTTTACTCAAACATAAAAATCATTTGCGATTTTATTTTTTATACTCAAACGAAAAGCATCATTTATAATTTTTATTTTTTTTACTCAAACAAAAAAATCATTTTTGAATTTAGTTTTTTTAATCAAACCAAAAAAAAATCATTTTTTGATTTTTATTTTTGATACAAAAAATAAAAATTTGGATTTTATTGAATTTTTAATTTAAAATTTTTTTTAAATTTTAATTTTGAATTTTTGCTCAGGTATTTTAATTGTTTAAGAATTTTTATTATTTTGCTCGTGAATTAAAAATCGAATTCAGAAGATTTCTTCTTGTATTCTTAATAGTTATGTTTTTTATCTCTTCTATATTTGAAAAGAAACTAAAGTCTAACTTTAACGATGATGTTAAATTTGAAGTTTATATTAATGAGAAATTTTTAAAATGACAGCTGGAAGACAGTGCACTATTTTCGCTAGAGACCACAAGAATGGATATATAAACCATTTTTCATGCCAGTAGCTAATTATATCATCCCCTAAATTAATGGCTTTTGGGTGAATAATTTTTAATTTCCTGAGAAGCTCTTTGCATCTTTACATCCCTTGACTCGTCTTCGGACTCTTCATCAGACAGAGAGACCTCAATCGAATTTAAAAAATTGCCAAGCAAGGAGGTTGAAATTTGGGTTTTGGTTTCCGGTTCAAAGAAATACGAAGCTTGCGATAATGGCTGTGATAATATAACTGCTGCCGATGTGCTTCCTTCACTATTATCCGATTTATGCAGTCTATTAATCTTTGAAATGAATATAAAAATACCTTTATTTGTAAAAACTATCGAGTAATGAAACTGACTTAATTTTTTTTTAATTTTTTTCCTTAATTCTTTCATTTAAATCGTATTTTCTTCCACAAATTAAGGTTTTCGGATAATATCGAAATTGTCAAGGCCAGCTTATGATTCAGTTAAAAATAAAAATAAGTTAAGGAAAGGGTTTAAGAACATGCAAAACAAGTCGGTGTTGCCCGACTCTGATATACCCTTAACCTACTTTTTCATAGAACAAAAATACTATTGGAAAATGGCTTGTCCGTGTGCGGATTAAACTCATATTTTCTATACATTTCAATTTTGATGTAAAATTTACATATGCCCAAGTTGTATTCCTTTTACATAATGAGTTTTTATTTTGAGCAAAGAAATAAATATCAAAAATAATTTTTATTTCTGAGCAAAAAACATAAAAATCAAAAATAATTTTTATTTCTGAGCAAATAAATAAAAATTATTTAATAATAATTATTTTTAATTTTTATGCTTAACGATTAAAATATATAAATCATTATTTATTCGAAGAGCCAACAATACTGATTTTTTTCATTAAAATTTTGAATATTACCATTATTTTCGGTCCCTGTTTAAAACTCAACTATTTGGGAGTATCAGGCTTATCCTGTTCGTTCTTTAAAGAAATTCTGTATATTCGTATCTTAATGCTAAAAAGCCTAACAATGCTTAGCAAATAAATAAATAACAATACAAATTAATTTGTTTTTTAATTTTTTTTTTGTAATTTTTTTTTAATTTTTGTTTTTTTTAATTTTTTTTTTTTTAATTTTATTTTCAAAAAGCACGCACACTTACACTTTTTCGTTTTCTCTCTAACTTGTATCATATATTTAAATAATTAATTATAACCACACGCAATTTTTCACATTTTTTGCCTGTATCAATAATTTTTAACTTATGTTTCCATAAATTTCAACGCATAACCGCTTCACCAAACATTTCACAATACTTGCCAAACATTAACTAATTAAAAATTGTCCAAAATATTAACAAGAGCAAGTTCTAACTCTTGCCTCTTTTTGTGTTGCTTTTTTTTATTGCGTTTGACTTGTTGCATGCTTTGACTGGAAAGCAAAGCCGAGCCACAACAACAACGCAAGCACAACTGAGAGCGAAGGCAACTCAATGACTGCAGTTGAATTGAAATTAAATGGAGTATTTTCTATAGTTATTACTTTCTCCGATCACCGATCAAGGTAAATTAAATTACATATTTAAAATTTTAAAATGAAATTACATTTTAAATTTTGTAAGAATTAATTATTGAAGCATAAGATAATTATTTAATAATTAAGAGTTTATTAATTAAAAATAAATAATTGCATTAATTTTTTATATATCGTTAATTTCATGCAAGACCATCATAACTCAAAATATATATTTTCGGAAACACCACCATTTTGTAAAGTTAATATCTCGACTAGATTTTATGGCAATAAAATTTCAAGTGGAATCATTTTTTATGTTATATCATAATAAAACCTTGGTTTTTATAAGATAAAACGGTCATTCTCAGTAACAATACTTCTTCATGGTCATCTCTGAAATTCTGAATTTTGACTTTTGCTTTTTCAGTTCCATGAAATGTGCTTACTTTAATCCTTTGCTTTACACATTTTTGTGGATAACCAAAACATTTGTCAAGAATTGATACGCTTCCAAGGTATGTTTGAAAAAATCTATATTCCTTTGAAAAATCTATGCTCTGAAATTTCTCTGAATTTCATATGCATAGGTTTTGCAGTTGCTGTACACTAGGCCGTACCAAAAACTAACAATCAACTCCCAAGCATTTTTGCACTGCACTCACAGAAATGGCGATGTTATCAAAAGATAGCTTCTTCCAGCTGTTATATGATGGCTCTCAAAAATTTTAACATAGAGGCTATGACAACTTTCATAAGGGCTGTTAGATCCCAGTTTAAGTGATGCTATGGCTCATACGAAATTGTAAGAATTTTCAGTGTTAAGAGGCATTCGGTTTTGGTAGCCGAATTGTGAGTGGAATTCGGTTTTAGTAGCTAAATTGTAGAGGAGCCATACAAACGCAAATTTTTTTACTTTTGACAACAGCTCGCTGCATTACCAACATGAAACTGAAGTTATTTCTGAAAACCGGTTTGAGGCTGCAATAAGTTGAAGTTGACCGATACTGAATGTATCACAACTGTAACCACAGTTCTTATTTGCAAGACTCAGAAAAAAGTTTCTCTCTTTATTTTGTGATTTTTGCAGTTTCTTTTAAGTTTATTAGAGTTTAATAAAGTTCTTGCAATAAACTATCGGCCCAAATAACTTTTTTTCATATATAATAACTCCAGTATGACTATAACAATTTATAAGAATTTATAAGAAATTCAATAGAGACTTAAAGCCTACGAAAAGTTTGAACATTTTTTTCAGTTTTTTTATGTATAAAATCTCAAGAGTGTTGTATTTAGTTGAAAGATCAATCGGAGGATTTATGATAGTTTGATGACTGTTGCTACAACTCAGTTATGTATACCAATGTACAAAACTCTGAAGCGAACACTCTCCAGCTAATACGGCTGAACGGATTATTTTGAAATTTAGTACACTTATTTATTCACAAGCGCTGTCGAGTTTTTATTTTCATTTTACAGTAAAAAAAAATATGTATTTTGTTGGTCAAAAATCGACTTTTTTGACTTTCAAATCCTGGCAAAAATTAAAAAAAGCTCAACAGCGTTACCTTAGGAATGTTGTCAGCTTCTCAGAATATCTTCATTTTTTTTCTTTCAGTTGATCCGCTGATGGGCTATACTGTTCACTGCAAATCCACTTTATTGTAAGTGCTTCCAGAAAACGGCCGCCATTTTGGTGTTTCTTAATTTTTTTTGCAATATAATTTTTACTAGATATTCTTCAAATGTTGTTTTATTATAACTACATCAAATGAAGTTACGTTCACTAACAGTAGTGTGCCAAAAAATTCGTAAAAGTTGGTAATTTTTAGGCCGAATTAACCTTATTCCCGCCCCCGTAATATTTTTGCCAAACGTCCGGGTTCCTTTTTTCAAATATTTCTTCGAAGGCTTCGATATTAAGATTTGGATCTGAAAACATGATATATCGATGTTCTTGTCTGAAGAAGACCATTTGCAATTTGTAAATTCTTCAGTGCTGGTCTTGAGTCGAGAACTGCAAGCAGAACGGTTCAATCACTACGAATTTTATTCTTATTGAAATATGTGTAAAATTTATAAAATGATAAACATGCGGATCGAACATTTAGAGAATGCATCTCATTGATTTTTTCAATATCATTCTTATATCAAACTAATGTAAAACAAAAAATTTAAAGGAGCAATCCTTATGTTCCGGCAAAGAAAAAAGAATGTATTTCGAAGTTTAAGTCTAGTCAGTTGAAAATTCCAGGGCACTTTTCATTTAAAATAATGTTTTTAGTATCGGTTCTTCCTTTGCCTCTTTTGTTGGAATATGACCATTCGATAATTTGTCTACTTCTACCAATATCCTGCAGAGCCACTTTCCTTCGTGGATTCTGTGCATTACACATATAGACACAGTATGCGTTATACAATTTTTTAATTGATAGCCTTTTCAAGGAATTCATATCTTTAGCTATGACGAATAAAGATTTTTTTTTTTCATCTGTTTCTTTTTTATCTCCGTAGTTACTGATGAATCTTGAAAGTTGGAAAGGAAGTATACACAATTTTTTTTAAATGTTTTGAGTAGCTAGTAGTTTTTCCTTAATTCATTATTTTTTTTCGGCAAAAATTTATAGCGTGCTAATATTCCCCCATTAAAATTTCAAATCTGTACAAAAAAATAACAGTAAACTTGGAAAGTTTGAGTTCTTTATATTTTCAGAAAGGTCTTTCACGACTAATTTTGTTCCAAAGATTTCTCAACTTTTCCAGCAATTTGAAAATCACAATATCACCAAAATTATCGGCATGAAGTCATACCTTGCAACTCTATATATTGATTTAGTAGGAGTGTACTAATGGAGAAAAGTCATACCTTTTAGCTCCTACATTTATAAAATATGTACCTATATTTTTTTTTTCAAAACTTCGTTGGCTCAAAGAAGTATCATCCACCGTGTCATCTTTTTCATCAAGAATACCTCCAAATAGAGGCTTTCCAAAATCTATCATTACACTATGGAACAGATTCTGGTTAGCAAAAGTTCGATCGATTCTGAGAGTGAGGGGTAAAAACAGAGGCTAAATAAGAAGACCCGTATCGCGGCGTTTGTTTGTGTTGGTTCGAATTTTTTTTAATCGACCTTCGAACTTTGCAGTCAAATGCAAAATTAAAAAATTTAGAAAAAAATGCTGAAAATCGGCATATTTCTGCAAAGTTCGAAGGTCGATTAAGCAAAATTTGAACTAACATAAACAAACGCCGCAATACAGGTCTTCTAATTTAGCCTCTATTTTTACCGCACACTCTCAGAATCGACCGAACTTTTGCTAACCAGAATTTGTTCCATAGTGTAATGATAGATTTTGAAAAGCCTCTATTTGGAGGTATTCTTGATGAAACATAAACAAACGCCGCAATACAGGTCTTCTAATTTAGCCTCTATTTTTACCGCTCACTCTCAGAATCGACCGAACTTTTGCTAACCAGAATTTGTTCCATAGTGTTATTGTTATTCCAAAAGACAAACAAAAATTTTCCAAATCATTCTATGAGCTCTCTTTATCATTAGTTGAGTCAGTATCGGAGGTAATTTACATTTAAATATTCTGCACTACTCGTCATATTATTTGATTTCAATGTGTTCGGAAGATACCTATGAAGCTTATTGTTATTTACATACAAGGCAACAAAGATGTCTTGTCATTGTGTTTCGGAAAATAAAATTTTAATTTGAAAACTACTCAGTTATATGAATACTAATAAGATAAAAAATTTGGCCAACTCACAAGACCCGTACAAGTAACTAAAAACGGTTTAAATAGTGTCTCGCGAGAGAAATTCAATTTTTGTTTTCGATACATGATAAAGGCAGAGTAGAATGAATATTCCATTAATTAAAACCTTTTTGAATTTGATAATAAGCCTGAAAATCATCGTCTTCAGAGCCCCCCCAAAAAACCTCATACAAAAAAGTTCGGGGAAATACAATAAAGAGATAAATGAAATCTATACAAACATGGCAGAGATATTGGCCTGTTCAGAACATTGCATTTGTGACAGTTTTTTTTATTTTCTCTTGGCATTTGGTATTTTTACGACAATAATAAGAATATTCATAAAAAATAATTTCGGTTAGCGCTTCTCATATTTGAAAGAAAATTTAACAAACTTTCAGAAAAAATTAGAAAAATTTTAAAACCGTTAAAATTCGACTGATATATTAACATGGAAAGTCATAATTTTTAATTCAAAACACATTTTTTTACAAATTTGATGATTCATGCATAAAACTAAATTTTTTGTGGAAATTTTTACTTATGAAAGAAATTCCAATTCGACCAACTCAAAAACTCTCACCCAATTAAATTTCATATTGATGAAAGAGCGGGTTATTTTCTCAAATATGTTATTGCTCTCTTAAAAAGTTGGGAGTTACATCAGATACATCATTTCTTGGAGTAATTGTTAAAATAATCGTTGGAATAATGTATTTTTTAATAATTTTTTTTTTATTAGAATTGATACTTTTCAAAATACTAGAAATTTTTAAGTCAAGGTCGTAATTAATTTTAAAAAATTGGGAATAAAATTAGATTTTTAGTTACTTAAAATATAATAAAAAAAATAACGCATTCTAATGTGTTGTCTATTAATTGAGTAAAAGAGGGTTCAAGTTTTGGGTTAGTACTAATACTATCTACACTATTATATAAAAGGATGTATTTTATCATGACGTGTTTGGTGACGATTGTTCTCAATAACCGCTAAACCGATTTTTATAATTTGTTCACTATTCAATTGCTATGATAAGCGAAATTACTAACGGGTACTACGTTTTTTATAAAACTTTTTTTTTTATTATTATCTGGCCTCATAGAAGTCAATACGTGTACTTTTAATTGTTTTGTTTTAATTACACTGTACAACAAAATTGAAGTTTTTGCAAATCCCAAGAAGTTTCACAACGGTTTCCTAAGATTTTGGGTTCGCTGAATCCGAATCTGAAGTCAGAATTTTCGGGTCACCCTAGGTTTTCGAGCTACAGAGCAGGCAAAACCCTAACCTCCTACTGTTTATGAAATGAATATGACCGACCCCCATTACTTTTTCAAGAGGAACATTTTTTGCCTTGGAACCCATCCCCTCTAACCCCTCCGTATGGGGCTCCCATACAAATTTTATGATTTTTATATATTTTTTATGTGAACTTTTTTATTTAAACAATTAATATTAATAATTTTATTAATATTCGAAATTCGACAAATTTTCTGTTTGCCTATTTATAATTATGTAGATTTCTAAACATTTAATTAAAGAAATACCAAAAAAAAAATAATAATAAAAAAATTAAAAATAAAAAGAAAATTAATTTCAAGCAAATTTTTTGTATTCAAATAAATTAATATTAATGAAATTTATTTTTTTATATAAAATTTTCTTATAAAATATATGCAAAAATCATAAAATTTTTATGGAAGCTCCATACGGAGGAGTCGGAGGGGTTGGGTTCCAAGGCAAAAAATGTTCCTCTTGAAATAGTATGGGGGTCGGTAATATTGATTAACAGTAGGGGGTTAGGGTTCTGCCTCCCCTGTAGCTCGAAAGCCTAGGGTGACCCGAAAATTCTGAGTTCAGATTTGGATTCAGTGAACCCAAAACCTTAAGAAGCCGTTGAGAAACCTCTTGGGATTTTTTGAGTGTTGTACCGTGTTATTTCAGAATTCATGTTTTTTAATCCATTCTGTAAAAACAGCACAACAAACAGCAGAAAACCAATACTTAAGCTATTGCTGTGAGCAGTGGCGTACCTAGGGTTGGTCGCACCCGGGGCGGAAACTAAATTGTGCACCCCTTTAGAAGATTTTTTTATAGTATAAGTCGATGAATCTTACTAGCTACATATTTTCGAATCAACCTCTACAAAAATGACATATTTTAGAAGAGATTCAATAAATAAACAAAACTATGCTGTCCATGTATATTTGAAAAAAGAAGTAAGTATCTAAAATTTTCAGAAACTTCAAGAATTTTCTCTGAATTGTTCCAATATTATTGTCTACCGGGCTTATAAGTTGTGAGAGAAAAATGATCTATGAGTAAAGCACACAATATCAGTTTTAATATAAAAACTAAAGTTAGTTAAATATAAAAAACATTGAAAAATTTACGAAAAATTGTGCATAATTGAAAAAAAAAAAAAGACCTGAAAGCAAGACGTTGACAAATTTTCCCTACACGGTTAAATATTTTGGACTAGTTTTTAATCCAAACTTTGGTTTAAAGGAATTTTTAATCCTAAAAGTACTAGTTTTTATTCCATATTTTAGTTTAATTTTTTTTAATCCGAAAAAGTTTAAGTTTAAGACTATTTTTGGACTACAAATTTGCATTAAGGTAGTATTTTCAGGAAAAAGTATTTATGTTATTAAATAGCTGAATTACAATGCAGCAGTGGCAGTGGCAGCGGCATTGATCATCTGTTTCGTGTTTTACTGCCTGCAAATTACAATCTGGCAGTGGCAGCGTCAGCATCAAAAGCAGTGAATGTGAAATTTTTCTTAGTAGTTTAATTATTTGCATGTTGGCAATGAATTTAGAAATAGGGTTAACATCGACAGAACTGCTTACTGCAACTGCTGCTATGTCAGTTTCACCACTGAACAACAGTATTCCTAAAAAAACAGCTGATCAATGCCACTGCCACTGACGCTGCCACTGCCGCATTGTAATTCAGGTATAAGATTGAAAACTTCTTCTACTACGAAATTTAAGCTTAATACATTTCTGAATGTTGTTAAAGCATTATTTTTGAAGTGAAACTTCTTTGGCGGCGAGTGAAATTTCAAGGTTCTTTTTCGTGACGCTAGGCTAACGTTTTCAATTCATATGAAAATTAAAAAAAAATGTATTCCGGAATCTATACGTTTACGCCACGTAGGCACATGATAAATAGCCAAACAAAATGTAATTAAAACTGAACGCGTAACATACTGAAAATAACACAATTAACATTAACATTAGATTAACATTAACATTACATTATTAACATAACCGTAACATTAATTTTCATCCTACAAGTATGCACGGAAAAAAAAATAGAAAAATAGCTAAAATAGGAGCAGAACGCGTTTCAACTAATGATAAAGGTAAGGTGATTGCAACAACTGCTGAGTTTCAAAATGCATTTTTACGAAACATCAGTGTTTTTTGGTGAATCTACAAAGAACCAATCCCCAAAAAACACACTGATGCATCTCAACAAAATTTTAAAGCCAACCAAGTTGATGCACTCAACAATCAACGATCGCTGCTTTATGAGGCCCTCCATCAACATAGCAATTATTATGATCAGGAAGTAGGAGGTAATAATGAACAAGATTTGCCTCTGCTTTCGGAGGCTCCTTTAAAGAGTACTATGCAAATGCAATCCAGCATTCAAAAAGTAACAATGTTGAGAAGACATTCGAAAGCAACTAAAACACCAACTGAACTAAAACAAGTACCGAAAATAACTGTTATTTTACAATTTTCAAATGAAAAAATTGTCGACAGACTTTTTCAAATATACCATTATGTTGCAAATGTCCTCAGCCTCACGAATATTAAGTCGCTTTTAAATTTGAAACTGATTCTTTAAAAGTTCGTAACTTGCTTAGTATATTTCGAGGAAAAATAAAGGTTACTTTTGACTTTTATTTTAACGGTCAAAAATAGCAGTTATTTTGTGACTTTCATTTTTTCGGTCAAAAATATCAAGCAATTTGTGTTTTCTTAAAGGCCGCTTGACAGATTGAACTGTTGACACCATGTGTAAAATGTCTCACTCGATGAGATGAAAATAATAATATCAAAATTTTTTTATCGGTAAAATGACTTGAACAAATATAAATTACCTGATATTTTGACCGAAAAATAAACGGCAGAAAATAACTGTTATTTTTTGCCCAAAAAACTATAAGGCACAAAAAACTGTTATTTTTGTCGGAAAAAATAAAAATTAAGAGATAAAAGTTAATATGTGACACTTTCGACAAAAACCATAGCCGGTACGGTCCCTGGATGCAAATATTGAATCAAGAAAATATTATTCCATTTCGTATTGATTGAATTTCTTTTCAGATACTTTCTCTCTCTTTTTCACACTAAAATCTCTCTTATTTCTTACTGTTAAAGACGTTTCACTTCTGCCACGTGTACGTTGCTACACGCGAGTTTTTTTTATTAAATGAAACAAATTGAAATTTATTTTTTATTAAATGAAACAAATTGTTTATTAAAATCAGAACCAAAATATTATTATATACATTATTACAGTAAGCAGTGTTTAAACCTTTGTGGATTAAATAGTTATCCTTTTCGGATTACAATATTTTAAACTTTTTTGGACTAAAATCTAATCCTTTTTGGATTATAATACTTTAAACTTTCTGTGGACTATCAATTATTCCTTTTTGGATCAAGAAATTTTAAACTTTTTGCGGATTAAAAATAAATCCTTTTTGGATTGAAAAATTTAAAACTTTTCATTGGATTAAAAAATAATCTTTTTTTGGTCGTGTCCTATATGTAATCCAAAAAAGATTAAAATTTAGTCCAAGATTAAAATAAATATTTTTTCGAAATCACCCCCATTTTCTACATAAAATTTAAATAAAAAATTAATATAAAATATTAAAATTCATTTATAAACATTTTTCATAATTTTAATCAATTTCTTTATAGTACACTGAGGAAAAAATGTGCTAAAATAAAATCACTGTAAAAAGTAAAGCGTATTTTAAAGACTGCCTTTAAATCATCTTGAGCCTGAATTTAAGCATGTTTTGCATTTTAATATTCTAAATGCTGAAAAACCTAAGGATGCATATTTGAAGTCAGCTTTTGGAAGTTGATTTTAAGACAAGCTAGCTTAGTTTAAAGAAATTTATGGCTTTTTATGTTAAAAATGGTTACAATTCTTCATATGGGTCTTTATTTAAGACAGTTTGCATTGCTATTCAGGCCAGTTTGTTTACGATAAGGGCTTAAATTCAGCGATGGTAAGGCTGCATTTACACTGAGAAAAAAAACGTACTTTAAAATTAAATTAAAAATTTTAAAATAGAAATTTAACGCCTTTTCGTTTCTACAAAATAAAATTTAAAACAAGTGTGTTTAATTTTCAACTACCTATAAACTCCTTTCTTTTTAACCGACTTCAAAAAGGAGGAGGTTCTCAAGTTGGTTGTTTTATTTTCTCTCATTATTTCTTTGAAAAAAAAACAAAAATCTGAATAAAATGACAATTTTTGAAATTTTTGAATTGGTTTGACAAATATAGATCATATCGCACCCGTTCAACAATACTGTATTAACTCAAAATTTTTTTATTTTATCTTGTTGGCAAAAAACAATACATAACACTTATGTCCACCTATGGTTAAGAATTCCCATAGATCTGACTACTCTTTCTTAATAAAATTACATGTTGTGACCTTTTTCCTGCTGCAATAGGTTATTTCTGTGAATCAAGAAAACAAAATTATTTTGAGTTATTTGAAGTGATTGGCCTTAACAAATAATTGTTTTGTCGTTTAAAGAGTAGTATTTTGAGTTAAGTTGTTATTCTAATAATAGAAGTTTATTTTAGTCAGGTAGTATTTTGAGTTGCAATTGTTTCATTGATTCATATTTACTTCTTATTAACAAAAATAATTCAAGAAAATGATAATAACTAAAAAAATCGCGTTTCTATCTGCAAACAATAAACAAATAAAAAGGTTATGTGGTGCAATACAATAATTGATGGGGTTTCTAAATATTGCCTAACTTTTGTTAATGGAAAATTCCTTAAGCAGTAAGAAAACAGTTTTTTGTCTCTCCTGAACACTTTGAAGTTTTTGAGTTAATACAGTATTGTTGAACGGGTGCGATATGATAAAATAAAAACTAATATTTATTAATAATAACTAATATTGAAATATTTAAAATGCAAGCTTCATCGACTGGAATTAACATTTGGTATTCGGAGGGTCCCGGAGGTAGGTGATTATGAATATAATGCTCAAAACTCGGAACAGCTAAAGAAATGGCACGGCAAAATTATGCTCTAAAATATTTGTTTTAAATTTTATTTGTTCATTTCATTTGTTTCATTTGTTTTTGAAATAGAGCTTGAAACAAATTCATTAAAATTAAACAGAGCTGTTTTTAAAGTTAAATTCAAAACAAAAGTTTTTGTTTTGAAAACAATGTTTTTGCTATGAAAACCAAATTTAAAACAAATATTTTAAAATTCACATGGTTTAAAGCATATTTTTGCGATGCCATTTTTTTAACTTTTCCGAGTTTTAGCACCAGATTCAAAATCAGCTACCTTCGGGACCTTCCGAATACCAAATGTTAACTCCATTCGATGAAGTTTGCATTTGAAATATTTTAATATTTAATGAATTAGTTTTTATTATATCATATGTTCGATATTTGTCAAACCAACTCAAAAATTGTCATTGAATTCAAATTTTGGTTTGTTTTTTCAAAGAAATAATAAGAGAAAATAAAAAAGAAAGGAGTTTATAGGTAGGTGAAAACTAAACACACTTGTTTTAAATATTGTCATGTAGAAACGCAAAGGCGTTAAATTTATTTTTTAATATTTTTTGTTTAGTTTTAAAGTATGTTTTCTTCTCAGTGTATCTATATTACTCTCCGCTTGGACTTTTATAGACAAGATTGAGGTCTGTAACATTTGACTGCTTTATAAATATCATCATAAATACCACCATAAATATCTCAGTATCACAATATTACAGTGATACCAAATTGATTTCAGAAATTGATTTCATTATCATGATCTACATAATTCCCAAAGCAAACTTGCACAGGTTGGACAAGGTCAAGAGTTATGAATGGCTCCAAAAGAGCTGGCAATTCCAAAAAATCTGTTGATTCTTCAGATTCGGTGATTGAGAACAAAATTTAATTTAAACATAATAATTAGAATAATTTTTAAGGAACTGTGCATCTTATCTTCTCTTAAAAACTGTATTTTTATAGTTTTTGTTGGTTGATTTGAACATAATAATAATTATTTTAGTAAAGTAAAGGATTCAGAAATCCATCTTTAAGTTTTTAATAGACATCTTCAAAATAAAATAAAAAAAAATCAGACCGCCATAAATTTTCATAGAACTCCATTTTTTAATTTAAATCACAAATGTAATGAATTTAAATCCATTTTATTTTTTTAAAAAATTTTTAAGCAAGTTAAAAGTTTATTAATGATTTTTAAACTAGTAGTTTTATGTAACAGTATACCCAAAACATATTACTATTCAAAATTATGTTCTAGCAGGTTAAAAGATGTAAATGAGCAAAATCATAAAGTATATTTTTATTTTTGACGTTTATGACATGAACATGTTTTTCTGAAAAGTTCTGGAGAAATGTATTGCTTACAAAACAACTGACACCTCCATTCATGAAAATCATGCAGGTTTTCGAAACTTAATGGTTCTAGAAATGTCTACTATGCTAGCAAGTTTGAACACTTCTTAACCTGAATATAAGATGTAAAAAAGTGCTTTTTTATAAAACTTAATGGAATATAAAAAAATGTTTTTACATTTTTACTTTTGTACTCCATCTTAATATCATAATTTTAATATAATTCGTTTGGAAATTGCACCCCTAGCCAATGAAAAATTACATATGAAATTGAATTAGATTTTAGTGTGAGCGTTAATATTGAAAAAAAAATTTAATATAAAGTTAAAGCTTGTTTCAATAAAAACGAAGTCCTGGTGATGGTTAAAATTTCATTCACTTTTGCACCCTCTTGATATTCAAATATAAAACCGAAGTTATTGAGGTGTTTTCTTTTTATATAAAAAAATCAAAAATTATGTGGTAAAAAGTTCTTTTAACAAATTTACACCCCATTTTGGCGTGCACCCGGGGCGGAACGCCCCTCTCCCCCCCCCCCTTGCTACGCTACTGGCTGTGAGAGTAACTCTCAACACAGCATGGCTGTCAAGTTGTGCGGGGAGTTGCTCTCAGTTGCCACATTTTTTTTTTCAGATGGAGTACATGTGATTGTCTAAGGCGTAGCAACTTAGCAACTTAGCTAACTCAAGCTTTGAGCAGAAGTTTGGCGAATCATATTATTAAGAATTTTCCTAGTGACTACTTTTTTCTAACCTTCTGCTAGAAGAACTTCTGATGCATTATTTTTCCACATAAAGAATCTCATATCAATTGTATTGTATGATTAACTTTCTTAAACACTTAATTGTCCACATTCACAGTCATTCACACATTCTAAGTTAAGGTTCGAAACTTTATTGTAAACAATATTGAATATTTATGCCGTATAACTTGTTGTTCTTGTTGGCTTCTCACATAACACTGCGCATATTTGTCATAATAATTGTGCGTGTTACTCTCGCAACAAATTATGTTTGACATAAATTAATGGAACACGTCAGAAGTCATTAAAACTCATGCCGATTACATATTTTCTTGATTCGCATATTTTATGAATGTTTGGCGCATATCCGCTAACGCTGTGTTTATAAGCCAAAAAAAAAAAAACGAAAGCCTTTAAGAAAAACTTTCTAAAGCAGAAATTTTCTACTCTTTGCCTTTTATATGGCTGACTCTTTTCAGTGTTCAGCGGCATGTTTTTGTACACAGTGCTCCCACGCTTAATTTCTGATTCTCAACCACAAATGAACCCATAATTCATAAAGCGTGCATTCAAGTTGGTTGGCGGCATACGAACGGCATTCCATGAATGATATGAATGGAACGCATCTTAATCCACTGATGAGTTCTGTTCTGGCAAGCGAGTGCCTGCCTGGCGTTGTGTCAGTTGTTTTTGCTGTTGTTGTTTTTACTGTTCACGCACTATTTACCATGAACGGGCTTAATCGCACTTTCTGTCTGGTTGATTCATTCATGCTGTGTGGTTAAAATGAAAATGAAAATGAAAATAAATTGTGTTTGTGCAGCACGAAGTTTTAATTACTTACAACTGTTTGTTTCGCTGTTTATTTGTCTGTTTGTTTGTTTGTTTGTTTGTTTGTTTGTGTGTGTTTTTATTTCGCGAATAATAATAATAATTCGGCAATCTTTTCAATTATGTTGGTTTTTGCGCCTTGCGTTAAAGAAGCTTAAATATAAGTGCCAAGGATATGCATGTATGTGAGAATGTGTGGCTTGCGCTGAATTTTAGCGGTAGCTGCACTGTTTTTTATAATATGTTACTTTTATGGCTGGAATAAAAATTAAAAATGAATATAAAAAAGTATCATCATTTAAATAAGCAGGCAGTACGTGAAAATTGCGATAAGAACCTGGTAAATGATAAAGCCTTATTAAAAATGGTGGCCACAGTGTGTGTGCGACACTCGCTATAAAAAGTCTGTTAAAATTTGTAACTTCAATTTTTGTTGGCATCAAAATTTTTTAGAGTTTTTACAGAGAAAGGACATTATTTTTAAAATTTTTCATACCAAAACCTTCAAAAGCTGTCGCAGAGTTTCTTAAACTCTTAGCTTAATCTATCATTATAACTAAACTTTAACATTTCATGCTAGGTTTGTTTTTCTTATTCTTCTCAAACACAGCCAACCATCTTCTCTCTACTTAATATTGCAGTTATAACAATATATAAGCTATTAACAAAATAAGCCATCAAAAAAATATCATGAAACTGGCTGGCTAAGTCCGACAATCCAAATGTCACACAATGTGAACGAACGACAACCTAAACCGACAACCATTTGATTGCCAATTTAACATTTCTATAATTGACCAACGTAATTTAACTTCAATAAAAATAAAATGCCACAACGTCTATCAAATAAATATATACACACACCCCTACAACCATTTTCAGTCAAACAGCCAACAAAGTCAAGTTGTCCGTTACAACGTTTACATTATTTTTGGACCATAATAGCCGAAATTAATCATGAAGTCAAGAGCATAAATGAAAGACACATTTAAAGACATTTAAAAAAAATCTTCGTTTTCGACTGTTTTTTTGGTTTGTGTCACTTAATGTTATGCGTTTCCAAACCAACTCTACCCCCCAACAGTGTTTATGCCTCATTTTCATTCATTTTATTTGGCCCAGTAGTCTGCATGCGATCAAATTGAATGCTACACGAAGCTGTTGGGCTTTAAATTGACTTTCATGATGTCGCCAGTGGCTGTGGTGGCTCATTTAATGCCACATCAAGCTTGGAATAAATTTCTTTTTCAAAAACAAAAAACAAAACACAAAAACCCAACAAAAACAACACAAAAAACTTCAAGGACACGGAAGCAATACTCTGTATATGTTTTAGAAAATAAAAAACACAAACCAAAAAAAGTGCAAACATTATAAAAATCTATAAAAAAAAAACAACAACAATTTAGGCTTTACACTGCTTTTCTTGTGCCTTGTTTTATGTTCAAGAGTGTTGTTGCTACTGCTATTGTAGTTAAGGCTATTTAAGGCTAAGCTTTTTGATTATATTACAATATAATGATGGGCTGGGTCAGTGACGACGCTGCATTAGCCAGGTCCGCCCTATTAAAAATTAATTTTAAATTATTTTATAGCTAAAATTTATTGCAAAACGTTAGACAAAATTTTTTATTTTTAGCACATAATTAGGCGCGCTATGTCTTGATCAAAATTTGACTGCAATTGCCAGAAAATTGTTATTTTAGTAGATTTCAATTTAGGGCTCAACAAAAATATGCCTTTGGATAAGAGTAAAAAAAAACAAAACCTAAAACAAGTTGGAGCTTGAAAAAACTTGCAAGTATTTTCAGCGCGATTCTTATAATCAATTATTGCGCTTGTTAGAAATTATTTCTACACACATGGAAAGAATAGTGTATGTAAGCTAACGTAATCAGCGACGACAGTTACAGAGTATGTTCAAAATATACATTAAAAAATTATAAAAAAAACATACTTAAAAAGCATACTCCTAAAAAACAAACCTCAGACACTTCTTTAAATACATGAGGTTAGGATTTTAATAGGGGTATCATCAAAATAATCAAAAATTGAGAAAAATACTTTTTACAAAAATGAATGCTATTCTACTTGTTCAACAGTATTCAAGAATTTTACATAGTCGAACGGCAAGAGAATAAGCTAAATCCGAGTTGCTGCAGGATCTTTAAGAAACACAAAACAGATAGGTATGAACTAAAACTTTCTTACCTTTATTTGAGCCCAGCTTCAGCCACGATATAGCACGGTTAAGAGATAGTCTCATCTATCCCACGAAAACCAAATCGACACCCATCATCTCTTTGTTGATTACAAAGCTGCGTTCGGTAGCCCGATTTGGATGACTTTGAGCAAAACATGCAACTCCGTCAAGGTAGGAAATGACCTCTCCGAAACCTTTAATACCGAACAAAGTTTCAGACAAGGCGACCCGCTATCATGCTATCTCTACAATTTCATCATGAAGAGGATCCTACGAAAGGCAGGTGTACATCGAAATGGTACCATTTTCTACAAAAGTGTCCAGCTCCTCCTTTTCCTTTTCCATTTACTTCAAATTGGGTTTGACGGTGAACGAGGGCAAAACAAAGTATATGCCGTCTGAAAATACAGCAGACAAATATAACTTTCAAGTTGTCAAGGAGTTTACATACCTTGGCACCGCCGTAAACAGTAAGAACAATGTCAGCCTGGCGATAAAGCGAAGAATGGCACCGCCGTAAACAGTAAGAACAATGTCAGCCTGGCGATAAAGCGAAGAATAACAATTGCTAATAGGTGCTACTACGGGCTAAGTAAGCAATTAGGTTCCAGAGCCTTCTCTCGATCGACAAAACTAACACTCTACAAGGCGCTTGTCATACCTGTGCTCCTCTATGGCGTTGAGGCATGGCTGGTATCGCAAACAGATGTAGCAGCTCTTGGGGTGTTCGAGAGGAAAATTCTTCGCAAAATCGTTGGTCCTGTTCGAGTTGGCGACAACTATCGCATTCGAATGAACCATGAACTGTACGAGCTCTACGACAACATTGACTTAGTCCAGCGTATAACAATTCAGCCACTACGTTGGCTGGGTCATGTCTTTCGTATGGATGAAGAAGCTCCAGCGAAAAAGGTGTTTGAGGCAAAAACCGAGGGTCAACGACGAAGAGGAAGACCATGTCTCCAATGGATTGACCAGGCCGAGGAAGCCCTTACCGCACTTGGTGAAAGAGATTGGAGACGGCGCGCGCGAAGCAGAGACGCCTGGCGAGAGCTGATGAAGTCGGCCGCAACCCGACAACGGGTTGTCATGGCTACCTAAGTAAGTTATACTTTCAAAATACTAGATATTTGTTCGGTCAAGTATGTACTTAAAGTTATTAAATTTGGAATAAAATTTGAATTTTGTACCCCAGGTTTTACAATTAATACAAAATTACAAACGGTACAAAATCTTGGAGTTATTTTAAACCAATCAATTTTTGAAGTGAAACTTCTTTGGCGGCGACTGGAATTTCAAGGTCTCTTATTCGTGACGCAAGGCTTACGTTTTCAATTCATATGAAAATTTTCAAAAAATTATAGCCGCATTGAGAATTAAACCCTGACCATCTTTGCTCATGAGTCGGAATCTATACCTTTACGCCACGTAGGTACATGATAAACAGGCAAACAAGATGTTATTAAAATTGAACGCGTAACATTCTGTCTGTAACATTAATTTTTATCCGAAAAGTATGCACGGAAAATTTATTTCTTTAAGCTTCAAACGAAAATATGTAGGCATAGAGATACATCTCTAATATTATACATAATATTATACATACATTCAAGCTTAATGTGATTTGTTGGTTGTGATCAAAAACTTGACAGAAGATTGACAACATGCACAAAACAGTTAATTCAATATGATTATAAATGCAAAAAGTGTTAAAAGTGCAATATTTAAGACTGCCGAGAATAGTTTTTGCCAGCCAAAAAACGTCTCAAAGCTAAGAAAAATAGCTAAAACAGGAGCAGGAGCGCGTTCGTAAACAAAAATAGCGAATAAGAGCTCTTCAGAATGCAGCCGCAGCTGGGTCTGTAACTAATGATGAAGGTAAAGTGATTGCAACATCGGCTGACTTCCAAAATGCATTTTTACGAAACATCAGTGTTTTTTGGTGAATCTACAAAGAACCAATCCCCAAAAAACACACTGATGCATCTCAACAAAATTTTAAAGCCAACCAAGTTGATGCACTCAACAAACAACGTTCGCTGCCTTATGAGGCCCTCTATCAACATAGCAATTATTATGATCAAGAAGCAGGAGGTAATAATCAACAAAATTTGCCTCTGCTTTCGGAGGCTCCTTCAACGAGTACTATGCAAATGCAATCTAGCATTCAAAAAGTGAGAATCTTGAGAAGACATTCGAAAGCAACTAAAACACCAACTGAACTAAAACAACTACCGAAAATAACTGTTATTTTACAATTTTCAAATGAAAAAAATGGTCGAAAGACTTTTTCAAATATACCATAATGTTACAAATGTCCTCAGCCTCACGAATATTAAGTCGCTTTTAAATTTGAAACTGATTCTTTAAAAGTTAATTTCTTGCCTAGTATATTTCGAGGAAAAATAAAGGTTACTTTTGACTTTTATTTTATCGGTCAAAAATAGCAGTTATTTTGTGACTTTAATTTTTTCGGTCAAAAATATCAAGCAATTTGTGTTTTTTTAAGGCTGCTTGACAGATTGAACTGTTGACACCATGTGTAAAATGTCTTACCGATGAGATGAAAATAGTGTTGATATTTTTAATCGAAAAAATAAACGGCAGAAAATAACTGTTATTTTTGACCGATAAAATTAAAGTCAAAAGTAACTGTTATTTTTGTCCAAAAAATATAAGGCACAAAATAATTTTTATTTTTGTGGGAAAAAATAAAAATTAAGAGATAAAAGTTGCTACACGCGAGTTTTTTTTAATTCCTTTTTTATTAGAATTGATACTTTTCAAAATACTAGAAATATTTTTAGTCAAAGCTGTACTTAAATTTAGTAAATTAGGAATACAATTTAAATTTGAGTTCCTAAGGTTTAAAATTTAAAACAAAATAACTGAAAAGTAATAGAAGCATACTCTAGCAAGCAACAGGTTAGCCCGAGGAATACTCGCGACTCTTATGCGATGGTTGCCGCAATTCGCGGTTTGATCCTAGAATGTGGCATAAAATTTAACCTCTTTATAGAGTTTTATATTTTGTGGTTGTATGGAAGGTAGGCGTGTTCGTAAGTGAACGAAGTACGTATTTCTACCATGCCTTATTTTTGATAGAAAATTAATAAATACCTTACTTTATTTTTATAGCTTCGACAGTAGCCTCTTTATATTGTTTTCAAATTTGCGGTTATATGGGAGGTGATCGTTTTAGTGGGTGGATGACGCCTATTTTTAAAACACACCTCAGTTCTGACACACAGTTAACAAATACAGAATTTGCGTTATGTAGCTTAAATATAAGCCTCTTTGTAGAGTTTTTATTATTGGAATTATATGGGAGATAGGCGTGGGTTTCATCTGATTTTGCCCATTCTCGAACTTGATGTTTGCTTTTGAAAAAAACTGCTCAAATATTGAATTTCATTACGATAGCTTGAAAATTTCGACTGTAAAAAGAAATTTGGTATTTGTGTAATCTATATAAGAACTGATATGTTTTAGAAAAATTGGCGCCATTCACCAATAACACGCCCTCCTCCCATATAACCCCAGATTTGAAAACTATATAAATAATATTTTCTTTAAGCTACTGGAAAAAAATTTGACACGTTCGTATTTTATGTCAAAGTTCAATCGCAGAAGAAAAGTGAGCGTCATCCGCCCACGAATACACCCATCTCCCATACAACCCAAAATAGTGAAAACTCTATAAATAGACTAATATATAAGCTACAATATATAAGCAATTTCCGTATTTGAAAATTCAATTTCAAAACTGAGGTGTTTTAGAAAAATGGGCATCATCCACCAACTTATAGGTCCACCTCCCATACAAACCCAAAATTGAAAATTATATAAAGAGGCTTCTCTCGAAGGTACAAATATAAAATTTTTTATATATTCATTTTATATGAAAATTGAGACGTGTTAGAAAAATTGACGTCAACAACCCATGAATACGCCCACCTCCCATACAGCCCCAAAATTGATGACTTTATAAACAGGCTTTTCTTTAAGGCATATTCTAGGCTATGGGTACAAGTTTTATGTGGTTTATTAAAAATTCAGTATAAAAAAAAAAACTTAGAATATTTTTGCCAGTTCTTGTTTATAAGATATTTATTAATATCTTAACAAAACAAAAATAAATAGGTACAAATAATATTTTTAAAATTTTAATTTTTCAACCCGGTTTTTCTCGAACCTACTTTTTCTACTACGTCTGACATGATTTCTCAAGTTCTTATGATCCGATTTACTTGAAATTTTGTGTACAACATCTTTATAAGAATATCCTCTATGATTGAAACTATAATTAATAATTATAATATAATAATAATAATATTTTGTTTTTAACTATTTTTTAATACATTCAAAATTTTGCAAATGAAAAGCAAAAAATCACTTTTTTCAAATATTTTGCGAAAAACCCTTTAATTTCTTCTGAAGAAATGTCAAGAAAAGTTTAAGTTTTTTTTTCGAAATGGATTTTTTGTAAAACCTTTGTTTAAAGTTATTTGCTAACACATAATATATTCGTAAAAATAGATAGAATAGTAAGTCAGATAGAGAGAACCTCATAGCTGATGGTTACTTTGGTCTTAGCAAGAAAAAGATTGTATGATATTTGGGATATCTTTTCTCACGCCCTTGTAGTAAGAAGCAAATAGATGTAAAAAGATCGAATTTTAAAGTTATTTTACTTTTTACACAATAGCTATAAAAGATTGTAGAAATATTTTTGGAAATACAATAAAACGGTTTAAACAAATCCAAAAACAATTCAAAAGTTTTAAGATTACGTACGTATAAAAATAAGAGCTGATCGTACTAAAAAGGCAAATGCAAATGCAAAGGCTTTCATACGAATTCGATTTTCTCTTTAAATTTTAAATAAGAAATTTCACTTTTTACTCTGAGAAAACTTTGCACCTCAAGCGTTTATTTTCATTTTTAAAAATGGATATTTAAAAATAAGCTTCTACAACATTCGTTAGAAAATCTATAATAAAATTTATTTAATTTAATTTTAAAATGAGCTTTTAAAAAGTTGGTTTGATATTTTAAAATAAACATTTTAGAAGAATAAGAAGCTATTTTTAAAAATGGTGAAAATGTAGTTTGCTCAGTGTATGACCCTTTTACTTAACGCCCTATTCAAAATTTTTTGATCAACTATGTTCTGTTGATTTTGATAAAATTTAATTAAGCTTAAAATACGCAAGTAAAGTCTTTTATGCGTAGTATTTTTGTACTTTCCACAACTTATTTTCTTAAAAAACTTATCAAAACTTTTTAAAAATTATTGAACTTAATTAAAATCACCCACAATTTGGCGCCTCAATGCACACAACCAGCCGCCACTGACAAATCCAACAAACAATACATCCAATTGTAACAACGAGTTGGAAAAATTGTAATAAAAATCAAAATAGCGTAAAATTATTGTCATTCTAGTACATCCTTTTCTCTTCCTGCCAGAAACTGGTTCTGCTCTGCTTGTCACTAAATAGAAAATCTTCGAATGCTCAACGGAAAATCCAATGTCATGGAAAATTTCAGCAAAACAAAATCAAGAAACAAGTACAGACAAGACAAGAAAATAACAACAACAACAAAACCAAAAAATAAAAACAAAAAAAAAAAAAACACCATTGAAGCTGAAGTGAATTAAAACAAATTTGCTCGAGGGCACTATTTGCTGGGATTAAGCCATTGTGTGTCATTGTGTTGTTGTATTGTTGTTGGCTTAAAACATGCTTGATATAAGAAGCAAAGCTTGCCGCTTGCCCATAACTACCAAAAATCATTCAAGTACAGCCATGGTCCGCACTGGATAAACACAGTGTTGAAGCAAAGCCACACATAACGTCTACAAAGGTTCTTGCATGTTTTTTTTTTTTTTGTGCGTATTTTTTTGTTTTTATTTTTTTTTTTGTTTTTTTTTTGAGCGCATTTTTTGTGCTGTATTTTGGACGCTGCCCTGCAGAATTGTGTGTCTAATGCTATAAAATATAATTTCTTCGCATAACATTTTTTTTTTTTTTTTAGCTCGTTGAAAATTTTATGCGTTCATGTATTTATTTCTTATTTTTTGGTGAAATGTTTTTGTAATTGTATTCATTGTCGTACTGCTCTCTTTATCGCTCACTGGCAGTTATACGCACTTGCCCAGACACACACACACACACACGCACACATACAGTCATTTCTGCTCTGTTTGTAATCAGTTTCCGGTGCGTGCGTGATCTGCACAAATGAAAATTGTTAATGGCTTCAATGTGGCGGCAGGTTACTCCGTCTTTAAGCCTACGGCTTTAACGTGCTTTAGTATAGCCGTAGTTTAGTTTATTTTTTTTTTCTTTTTCTTTGTTGTTGTTGTTGTAGCTTTTGGCCCGCTGTGCTGTTGTGCGCACATTTTGCTTACGTTTATGTATCATTAATACACGTGGGCTCGCTCGTTTTAACGTTATCTATGGCTGCCAAGCGCCTGCGGTGGTGTCTCCTTTTGCCATCTTCGTTGTACCCCTACCCCTCACTTCTAAGTTTACATTAAATGCGCTTGTTTAAAATGCTTTGTACATAGCTTGAAGTTTAAAATGCTGCTCTTTGTAGCAGATCAAAGCTGCTTTTATCTGCTCTGATTTAGCGACTGTGTTTATGATTTATCGCATTAGTTATGATTTATTTCATTAGATTTTCCTGCAAGGAATTCTTAATAAGTGTGCCATCTGGTATAGAAAAGACTGCAAAAAAATTCATAGACTACTCTGAGAGCAGAACAGGCGACAGCAGACCTGCATCATAAATAAGTCCACAAAACTTAAAGGTAGAACAATTTATTAAATATCTGGTTGTAGATCAAATATTTTAGTTTTCTCAAGAGTCTTAGATAATTTGGTTGTTCTTACTCTGTAGTTATACGGAATGAGTTATTTTTGAGTTAAGAATGAGTTTCAGACCTAAATTCATATTAATAATAAGACCAAAACTTCAATTATTGTAAAAGACCGTTGCTAAATTTTTCCAAGTTTAAAATGCCATTAAAAAATATTGAAATTAAAATAATGATTTTTTTTTAATTTTTCAACAACTGATGATTATAAAAAACCTAAACTTTTGGAAGAATTTGTTACTTCTAAGGTAAACTCAAATTCGACAAACTAAAACCTCTCCTATGCTAATCTTATTACTCTTGCCAACAGATGTTACTTTGGAGTCAGTTGGCAATTCCAAAGCTGAGCTCTCTCTCGACCAACAAAACTAACGCTCTATAAGTCAATAATCATGCCCGTCCAAAAACCACACGCATCACAAACGTGAACGTTGAGCAGCACTGATGACAGGACTTTGGGAGCGTTCGAGAGCAAAATCATCCGAAAGATCCATGGTCCAATCTGCGCATATGGCGATTACCGAATAATCCTTAAGTAACTTCTTGATTATATATGAAAACCGAGAGTAACGCGAGTTACCAACTTTTTGTTACGTGAGTTACCGCATATGTTTTGGTTTCTGCTGCTTTTATTTTTTCCAATTGTATACCAAAAAAATACCAAAAAAATACCAACAAATTAAGCAGAAAAACTTGAATAAACATTTACTCCCAGATCATGTTGTCCAAAAATGGTAATGGGAATTACTATTTTTCATTATTATTTCTCTCGGTAAATATAATGTTACCACTTAATTTTTTTTTTAAGAATTTCTTACATACAAAAACTATTCTTTCATAAAGTGTACATATGTATTTGTTGATCTAAATAAAATACATTTTAATTTTAATATTACTTCGTAAAACTTTGTGAATGTAACGCGAGTTACCATGGAATTACACTATTTTGGATTGTTCCGAAATAAGGTATGAGTGTCGCGTTTGTTCACAGTCGACCAATAACGCAATTGTGTGACAACTTCGACCTTATTCCGTGGATTTAGCTTCGAGGGACTATATCAAATATCAAATATCACCTAATTTTGTAATAAGAACTGAACAACTGTTTTTAATCCTAATTATGAATCTGGATATATATGGATATGAATATGGATATGTATATGGATATGGATATGGATATAGATATGGATATGGATATGGACATGGATATGTATATGGATATGGATATGGATATGGATATGGATATGGATATGGATATGGATATGGATATGGATATGGATATGGATATGGATATGGATATGGATATGGATATGGATATGGATATGGATATGGATATGGATATGGATATGGATATGGATATGGATATGGATATGGATATGGATATGGATATGGATATGGATATGGATATGGATATGGATATGGATATGGATATGGATATGGATATGGATATGGATATGGATATGGATCAAGATCAAGATCAAGATCAAGAATATTCAAGATCAAGATCAGAGCAAGATCAAGATCAAGATCAAGACCAAGATCAAGATCACTATCAAGATCAAGAAAATATCTTTAGATCAATATCTTGATGAAGAACAAGATCAAGACCAAGATTCAGATCAAGATCAAGACCAAGATCAAGATCAATATCAAGATCAAGAAAATATCTTTAGATCATTATCTTGATAAAGAACAAGATCAAGACCAAGATTCAGATCAAAATCAAGATCAAGATCAAGAACAAGATCTAGATCAAGATCAATATCAAGATCAAGATCAAGATCAAGATCAAGATCAAGATCAAGATCAAGATCAAGATCAAGATCAAGATCAAGATCAAGATCAAGATCAAGATCAAAATCAAAATCAAGATCATGATCAAGATCAAGATCAAGATCAAGATCAAGATCAAGATCAATATCAAGATCAAGATCAAGATCAAGATCAAGATCAACATTAAGATCAAGATCAAGATCAAGATAAAGATCAAGATCAAGATCAAGATCAAGATCAAGATCAAGATCAGAAACAAGATCAAGATCAATATCAATATTAAAATCAAGATCAGGATAAGAAATAAGATCAAGATAAAGATCAAGATCAAGAACAAGATCTAGATTAAGATCAGTATCAAGATCAAGATCAAGATCAAGATCAAGATCAAAATCACAATCAAGATCATGATCAAGATCAAGATCAAGATCAAGATCAAGATCAAGATCAAGATCAAGATCAAGATCAAGATCAAGATCAAGATCAACATCAAGATCAAGATCAAGATCAAGATCAAGATCAAGATAAAGATCAAGATCAAGATCAAGATCAAGATCAAGATCAAGATCAAGATCAAGATCAAGATCAAGATCAAGATCAAGATCAAGATCAAGATCAGAGCAAGATCAAGATCAAGATCAAGATCAAGATCAAGATAAAGATCAAGATCAAGATCAAGATCAGAGCAAGATCAAGATCAAGATCAAGATCAAGATCAAGAACAAGATCCAGATCAAGATCAATATCAAGATCAAGATCAAGATCAAGATCAAGATCAAGATCAAGATCAAGATCAGAGCAAGATCAAGATCAAGATCAAGATCAAGATCAAGATAAAGATCAAGATCAAGATCAAGATCAAGATCAAGATCAAGATCAAGATCAAGATCAAGATCAAGATTAAGATCAAGATCAAGATCAAGATCAAGATCAAAATCAAAATCAAAATCAAGATCATGATCAAGATCAAGATCAAGATCAAGATCAAGATCAAGATCAAGATCAAGATCAAGATCAAGATCAAGATCAACATCAAGATAAAGATCAAGATCAAGATCAAGATCAAGATCAAGATCAAGATCAAGATCAAGATCAAGATCAAGATCAATATCAATATTAAGATCAAGATCAAGATCAGAAACAAGATCACGATCAAGAATGTTTAAGATCAAGATCAGAGCAAGATCAAGATCAAGATCAAGATCAAGATCAAGATCAAGATCAAGATCACGATCAAGAATGTTCAAGATCAAGATCAGAGCAAGATCAAGATCAAGATCAAGATCAAGATCAAGATCAAGATCAAGATCAAGATCAAGATCAAGATCAAGATCAAGATCAAGAAAATATCTTTAGATCAATATCTTGATGAAGAACAAGATCAAGACCAAGATTCAGATCAAGATCAAGATCAAGATCATGAACTATATTGCGATCAAGAAAAAAATCAAGATAAAGGTCAAGATCAAGATCAACATCAATAGCATGAAAAATATCAACATCAAAATCAAGAACACGATTAATATTAGGATAGAGGTTAAATTTAAAATCAAGATCAATATCAGGATTACGATATAGATCAAGATCAAGACGATATAGATCAAGATCAATATATTGATCAAAATCAAGACCAATATCAATAATAAAATCAAGATCAAGATTTGGCGTAATACTCAAAAGTATTAATTTTTTCTTTTTACGAACATATTTTATAAATTTTTATTTTTGAGTTTAAAGTAGAATTTTCTTTTTTAAAAGTTTGTTTTTAATTTGTAATTTTATATTTTAACATACATTAAGGCAAACAGCTTACAGCTTTTGGGAAATTCAACTCATGGATATCTTCACAACTTCATAACATATCAATAAATATGCTACAAATTGTTTGCTGAAAAATGTTCTTCTGAATTCCACATTTTTGTGAGCGTTTTAAAGCATAACTTATTTAAATCTTGTTCGTTCAAATACTCTTCATTAGATCAAGGTCTTCAAGAAAAATAGCTGGTAAAAAATTAAATTTTCATATTTCCGTCAGTTCTTCTTTATTTTTGGAAAATTATAGGACTAAAAGCACAATTTCTTGTTTCGCTAACATCATATTGTTTCGGCAGCAACAACCTCATTTTTTTATTTAAAAACTACTCACCGAAAAAGAAAAAAAATTGCTGTCATATTGTCCAATTTCAAGCCACGAATTATAATCCAACGACGACAATTGCACCTGTTCATCGAAACAATATTCAAATTGGAAATTCAAGAGTTCGCAACAACTTTTTCTAGTGTTTTGTGCGCCGTCATGTTTTCAATTTGCAATTTTCAGAAGTCAAGCATTGGGTAAGACGATAAAAATAAAAATTTTTTGCCAATTGTCAAAAATATTTTGCTGTCATGAAAATAGCAGAAATGTTCAACAAGAAGTGTAGAAAGAAATAAAAAATGGAGAAGACAACAAAATCTAAGCGCTCGACGGCATATGTCCAGAGTTAGTAGTTTCTATTTGTAAGAGTTTTTTTTCTGAAACATATCGACTTGACTTTGATTTTATTGGCCAACACATGGTGCAATTTCTTATTTAGCTTCTTACCTTTTGCTGCTGGCTGCAGGCTTGGTTGTTCAATACAACATAAGCAGACTAACATGTGTGCAATATTTCAGCCTTATGTCCCGCTGTTGTAGAGCTGTATAAAGAGTGAAGCTGTTAAAGTTTAAAATTTAAAACCATTCCTTAAGAATTGTCTGAAAAATTCAGAATTTGTGAAATCTCTGCTTAATAACCTAAAATTGTAACCAAAATAAGCGTCAATATTAACAAAAATCCATCAAATATGACACTAAGCTGCCGACCAGCAACAGACAATCAACAAAAATATACAAAAAAAAAATTTCAAAAAAAACAACAAAATACAAAATCAACATAAAAATACGAGCAGCAAACAACTGAGGTGTCCTTTTAAACAACAAGCTGTACTACGTACATGACCGGAAGTTGTGGATAGTTTTTCATCTATGCAAAGCTTTGCAGTTTATATTTTTGTTTTTGTTTTTGTTTTTGTTTCTGTTTTTATTTGTTTGCTCTTTTGCTGCAAGTTTTGTACTGCTATTTTTTTTTTTTTTTGTTTTGGGGCATCACGCCATGTTTCACTCCATTAGCTACGTGTACCCAATTCACGCTAACGCTGATGTTACTAGCACAGTTCCTGATGCTATGAAGTTAGACATGACCCTACGTTAGTGTTTGAGTCTGCATGTGTGAGTAGTTAATTAAATTATCCATGCGATAGTTCGAGAGCACAGATTGGATCGCATAGTATGAGATTGGATTGAATTGGCTAGAAGCTGCCTGGATTAAGGCAGTTCGGTTGTAAATTTTACAATCGATTTCAATAGAATGCATCCCAAAACATGCGCAGCAACTGTCAGCAAAGGCACACACATGCATGCATACACACATACACAGATACACTAGCGCGTACTGACACTTCCGTTGAGTAATCGTGTGTTTTCTAGACCGATAGACATGATTTTGCTTTTTGCGTGAAAATTTTGCAAAAATATGCTGCTAAGACCGGCAGCAATTTTTTGTTTCTCTCACTCTTTCCAACAAAAATTTGCTGCATATTTTTTTCTCTGCCTTTAAATATTAAACTTCAGTCATAAAAGAGCTCTCATGGCGCCGCATGTATCCATCAACACAAACTAGCTGTTTGCTAAAAATCACTTGCATATCACTTACATGTTTGCAACAAATGTTGCTAGTTGTTGTTGTTGTTGTTGTTGCCAGCCAGTACATTCTATATTCATTTCCACAAATGTTATGTATTGCCAACAATTCATTTTCTTGTTTATCGCATAAAATGCAGTCTCACGCTTTTGTCCTTGTTTAAAAAAACCTTGTGCCAGTGATATTATTTGGTACATTGGTTCGCATTTATACTAAACGCAAAAGCGCGCCAACAGGAAGCGGAAGTAGCAATTCTTGCCAACCAACCATATATATTAGAAAAAACACACATACACACTCCCACACATCAACATTAGCAGTAAGTAAAATAAATGTACTTTGTATGAATGAATGAATGAACGAATGTCTTCTGCTTATGGTTGTGTGCCAATGTGTGTGTTTGTATGTGTGACGTAGGAAAAGGAAACCGCATAATAAAGCACTCGACGATGACTTTGTACTTTGTTAGCAGCATTTGAGTGGCTGACGAGTAGCAAATACTTAAGTATTGCAGTGCAGTTGCAATTGTTGTTGGCTGTTGTCGCAGCAGCAAGCAGCACAACGCAACGCAATGTAACGGAGCGAAACGCAACAACAGCAACATCAAGTAGTAAGTGAATATAATGCGTGGAAGAAGGATATAAATGATTCTTAGACGCTGTTTGTGTGAGTGTGAAGTGGAAAATTATCACGCAGTCATGGCACAGTGGAGCGATTTGGAATCGCTAAGTGAATCATCAATTTTGTCTTCAAGCACTGAAGAGAAATTTGAATTTTTTTTTTTTTATTTTGTGGAAACTGCAGTTTTTATTCTTTGAAGAAGATTTTAGGAAATTTGAAAATAATAAATTTTTCTTACAAAAATAAATTAAAATATTAAAAACAATGCATCAATCAATATCATTAAAAAAAATCATAAACCACACAACTTAAAACAAACATCATACACCAAAAACCATTAATCACAAATCATCCATCATAAATCCGATTTCACATATCATGCATCAAATTCAATACATAATACATCATACATCACACATAATTTATCGTATGTCATAAAAACAAAATCATGATAAATCCTGCATAATGCCTAAATCATAATTAATTTTTTATAATTCATAATTCACACTTCATACTTCATAATTCATGATATATTTTTAAGAATTCATACTTCACAAAATGAATATGAATATGGATATATATATGGACCGCGATGAAGGCAAATATCAAGACTAAGATAAAAATCAAAATTAACATAAGGATCAAGATCAAGTTCAAGATCAAGACCAAGATCAAAATCAAGATCAAGATCAAGATCAAGATCAAGATCAAGATCAAGATCAAGATCAAGATCAAGATCAAGATCAAGATCAAGATCAAGATCAAGATCAAGATCAAGATCAAGATCAAGATCAAGATCAAGATCAAGATCAAGATCAAGATCAAGATCAAGATCAAGATCAAGATCAAGATCAAGATCAAGATCAAGATCAAGATCAATTTCAAGATCAAGATCAAGATCAAGATCAAGATCAAGATCAAGATCAAGATCAATATCAAGATCAAGATCAAGATCAAGATCAAGATCAAGATCAAGATAAAGATCAAGATCAAGATCAAGATCAAGATCAAGATCAAGATCAAGATAAAGATCAAGATCAAGATCAAGATCAAGATCAAGATCTAGATCAAGATCAAGATCAACATCAAGATCAAGATCTAGATCTAGATCAAGATCAAGATCAAGATCAAGATCAAGATCAAGGATAAGATCAAGATCAAGGATAAGGTCAAGATCAAGATCAAGATCAAGATCAAGATCAAGATAACGATTACGATTACGATTACGATTACGATTACGATTACGATTACGATTACGATTACGATTACGATTACGATTACGATTACGATTACGATTACGATTACGATTACGATTACGATTACGATTACGATTACGATTACGATTACGATTACGATTACGATTACGATTACGATTACGATTACGATTACGATTACGATTACGATTACGATTACGATTACGATTACGATTACGATTACGATTACGATTACGATTACGATTACGATTACGATTACGATTACGATTACGATTACGATTACGATTACGATTACGATTACGATTACGATTACGGTTACGATTACGATTACGATTACGATTACGATTACGATTACGATTACGATTACGATTACGATTACGATTGCAATTACGATTACGATTACGATTACGATTACGATTACGATTACGATTACGATTACGATTACGATTACGATTACGATTACGATTACGATTATGATTACGATTACGATTACGATTACGATTACGATTACGATTACGATTACGATTACGATTACGATTACGATTACGATTACGATTACGATTACGATTACGATTACGATTACGATTACGATTACGATTACGATTACGATTACGATTACGATTACGATTACGATTACGATTACGATTACGATTACGATTACGATTACGATTACGATTACGATTACGATTGCAATTACGATTACGATTACGATTACGATTACGATTACGATTACGATTACGATTACGATTACGATTACGATTACGATTACGATTACGATTACGATTACGATTACGATTACGATTACGATTACGATTACGATTATGATTACGATTACGATTACGATTACGATTACGATTACGATTACGATTACGATTACGATTACGATTACGATTACGATTACGATTACGATTACGATTACGATTACGATTACGATTACGATTACGATTACGATTACGATTACGATTACGATTATGATTACGATTACGATTACGATTACGATTACGATTATGATTACGATTATGATTACGATTACGATTACGATTACGATTACGATTACGATTACGATTACGATTACGATTACGATTACGATTACGATTACGATTACGATTACGATTACGATTACGATTACGATTACGATTACGATTACGATTACGATTACGATTACGATTACGATTACGATTACGATTACGATTACGATTACGATTACGATTACGATTACGATTACGATTACGATTACGATTACGATTACGATTACGATTACGATTACGATTACGATTACGATTACGATTACGATTACGATTACGATTACGATTACGATTACGATTACGATTACGATTACGATTACGATTACGATTACGATTACGATTACGATTACGATTACGATTACGATTACGATTACGATTACGATTACGATTACGATTACGATTACGATTACGATTACGATTACGATTACGATTACGATTACGATTACGATTACGATTACGATTACGATTACGATTACGATTACGATTACGATTACGATTACGATTACGATTACGATTACGATTACGATTACGATTACGATTACGATTACGATTACGATTACGACTCCTATTACAATTACGATTACGATTACGATTACGAATACGATAACGATAACGATGTGAAAACGATAGCGAAAACGATATCAACAACACATTTACGAGTTAAAAAAGCACCTAACAAACATTTGCTCAGAAACTTAATTTTAAAAGTTTGTTATTTTAGATTTTTTTTTTTAACTTGCTACACAGTTTATTTTATGCTTCAGTCGTTAAAGGAATCCTTGAAAACCAGAGAGTTTTAATAAGCTTTAAAAAATAACCATCTCTTGAACTTGACGTCACCATAAATATTAAATAATTGCTGTTTTATAAAGCTCTAAGAGCTTTTAAGTAGCTGGTTTTACATTCTATGCAGAAGTCTCCACCAGGCAAGCTTAAAGCATGCCTCTGGACAAAATTTTATGTATATAAAACTAATTTATTTTAAACGAAAATTAATACCAACTAGCATGACGTTAGAGATAATTAAATAAAAAGTATCTTTAACATTTGTTTTTTAAATATGATATTTTTAAGCAGTTTTTAATATAAATTTTGTTATAATTGACTATTTTAATAGTTCTTAAATTCAACACGTATCAGCATTACAGACAAATCAACCTTTTCAACCTTAACGAAAGGTTATGTAAAATAAGCCGAAATTTTACAAAAACACAAAAAAAAAAACAATATTATTTTTACTCCTTAAGGTCAGATCATTATTTTATATGTTTGTTTTTATGTTTCCACTGACAATGTTATGCCTTTAAGCGCTTGTAAATATATGGCTTACATAATAAATTGTCCCTTTTTCTTTTCAGTTGTTGTTTCTCAACGTATTTTGGTTTCTCCCCGTTTTGTGCCTAATTAAAATAATTCATGCTATAACTTGATATGCAAAACTGGCATAAATCCAAATAAAAACCAAGTATACAACAACAACAACAACAATAACAAAACTAAGGGGTCGGTATTCATGCACCTAAATTAGAAAATGAAAAATTTAAACTTATTATTAGAATAGTTTCACACAGAAATGCGTCATTTGGAATTTACGACCGCCATTGCAATATGTCATCACTCAGCTGACTGTCGCTTCCTCTGCTGCTGTTTGTTGCTACTCCTCAGCACAGCTCATTGTGTCATTTTTTTGCACTTTCTACCATTGTCATTTCGTTATCTGTATGTTGCTCATGAAAAATTTCTTTCCGTTTTCAGTGTGAGTGTGTGAGTGTGTGTTTTGTGCTTTTTGGTACTGTTGTTAGTGCATTGCTTTTTATTTTGTGCTCTATGCATTCGAACAACAACAACAATAACAACACTTATAATAATAACAACCAGAAAAAGTTGAACATTCAACTAATAAAAACGTTGAATGAAATTAAAAATTTCTCATGCGCACGCTGCAATGTGCCGCCATTTCCGGTTTCCTCTTTGCAAGCATACAAACAACCTAACAGACCAAAAAAAGCAACCAACAAACACAAAACAAAAAAAACAAGCCAACAAACAAACAAACAAAAATATCAACGTTCTATTTTAGCAAAGAATAAAAAATAATTTTTTATATTCTGATTTTGCTTTGCTTTGCCTCGAACGACTTACAACCATAAAGTTTGTCTGTTTAACTCAGCGAATTCTTCTTTTTAATAAAATTTTAAATGGATTTTATATTTTTTTTTTGTTAAATTTTTTTTTTAGTTTGTGCTAGTGTGACAGTTTTTTAGTGGGTTTGTTTGTCATTTTGATTGTCCTTGGATGCTGCTGGTATTCGGTACTTGAATGCATTGTGTATTATTTCAGCCACTCGCTAGCGTTAATGTATGTGTTTTATTCCTTCTGCTTCAGTGCGAAGAAGAATTTAATATTTTATATTTTTTTTTTTTGCTTTTTTTTATGTGTTGATAATATAATTTTATGATTCTGTAGCCAGACCAGTGATTCTCCATTATTTTTGGTCACAGCTAACTATGAGCAGAAACTATTGTTTATTTTTTTATTGGTATAATTTTTCACTTTTGCAAGCATTTCCTGCAAATCAAGCTATCACGTTGCGCAACACAGAGGCAGGAGCGCGAGGAAAAATAAGCTACTGAACGTTGAACAAAATACGAAGAAAAATTAGAAGACTCAAATATTCAAATCTTAACACATTATTAAAAAGAAAACACAAAATTTTATGTGATATTTTTAAAATATACAATAAATATACAGAAAGAAACAACATTATAAGTTATGTCTTTTGTCTATTAAATGTATTGTTAACTTTAGTTCCTGCAAGAACTGCAACAGATTCTAGTTATAAAACTCTGAATTTAATATCATAATATATTCATAGTTTCAAATATCAACTGATTTAAATTTCAAAACTCTTAACTTTAATGTTTTTAGTTTTAGTCCTTCCTGAGCGCACAGCTTGACTTGGTTTGACGCACTGATGAAGTGTTATGATTATTTTGCAATTTCTTTTCTTTTGTCGACGCGTTAATGGTGTGGAAATTTATATTATTTTTCAACCATCCATACCGCCTTCTATTATTACTATTTCTGCTACTAATACTACAAATGCTACTACCACAACTACTGCTACTACTACCCACTGCTGCTACCTACAGCTGCACAGCTACTTAGTGCTAAGATAGCGTTGGTTGGCTGTGAATTTTAAATGATTGGCGGCGCCTAATGGTATGCAGTAGCGTTTTATTGAACGCATAAATCAGCTTGAATTGAATGGATTTTATAACAATTTAAGCAAAAAATAGACAGAAAAAAATTAACTAAATTGCTACTTAAGCGAATCAATGTTTGTTGGCGTGGCTGGCCGAATATTAGTCAATTGAAGATAACTCTTTATTTAATGTTATGTCTTTTAAATGTGAATATCTTCTGTATGACCATGTCATAGATAAGAGAAACTATGTGCTTAGTTAGCTCGTTTTGTCGTGTAGAAAATTGCTTATTTAATGGGCTATAATTAAAAGATATTTATGGCTTGCTTAATTTTTCTGGCATTGCTAAGCTTTTTTCCATTTCTTTTGATTATAAATTAAATTATGAAGAACAGTGAGTGAAGAGATGAAATTTATTTCATTTAAACGAATTTATACACAATCTTCTATAAAATTAAGCAATATTAAGATACGAAAGTGATGGGCTGCAAAATTTGACTTCTATAAAGCTTCTATAAAGTAATATGAAACAAGTTAATACAAGACTCTTTTGTTTAGTTTTTTTTTATAATTGATATCTATGTCAAAGTCAATGTCAATGTCAATGTCAATGTCAATGTCAATGTCAATGTCAATGTCAATGTCAATGTCAATGTCAATGTCAATGTCAATGTCAATGTCAATGTCAATGTCCATGTTAATGTCAATGTCAATGTCAATGTCAATGTCAATGTCAATGTCAATGTCAATGTCAATCTCAATGTCAATGTCAATATCAATGTCAATGTCAATGTCAATGTCAATGTCAATGTCAATGTCAATGTCAATGTCAATGTCAATGTCAATCTCAATCTCAATGTCAATGTCAATCTCAATGTCAATGTCAATATCAATGTCAATGTCAATGTCAATGTCAATGTCAATGTCAATGTCAATGTCAATGTCAATGTCAATGTCAATGTCAATGTCAATGTCAATGTCAATGTCAATGTCAATGTCAATGTCAATGTCAATGTCAATGTCCATGTTAATGTCAATGTCAATGTCAATGTCAATGTCAATGTCAATGTCAATGTCAATGTCAATGTCAATCTCAATGTCAATGTCAATATCAATGTCAATGTCAATGTCAATGTCAATGTCAATGTCAATGTCAATGTCAATGTCAATGTCAATCTCAATGTCAATGTCAATATCAATGTCAATGTCAATGTCAATGTCAATGTCAATGTCAATGTCAATGTCAATGTCAATGTCAATGTCAATGTCAATGTCAATGTCAATGTCAATGTCAGTGTTAATTTCAAACAAACATTAAACCTTTTTCTCGAACAAATGCAAGATTGTCTGCTTAAAAGAAGCACAGAAGTACAAGTTCTTGTTTTGGCAGTTGATTAAAAACGTAACTTAAAATAGCAATAAAAATGGCATGTGAGGAGAAAATAAAAGTATTTTTATTATGATGGCATGAATTATAAACATATTATTAAAAAATTAAAAAATTGTTATTCGAAATTTAAATAATTTTAGTTTCTTATAATTTTCTAGCAGTCTCTATAATTTTTTTCCAATAAATAACATGTTCAAACTTTATTTTATATGCTAAACAAACAGCAACTTGTTTGTACGCATATCTAGTCAAAGTTGCTGATTGTATTAGCTGTTTCGTCAAAAAAAAAAAAAAAAACAAAACCAAAAAAACACAAAAATCAGGTTCAAGTTATTTTCAACACTTAAATACATCAAATCGTTAGCCAGCCAGCATATTCGGCATTAATTGCGTTAGCATAAACGAGCCCATTTTTGCCAAACAACAACATGCTGCTGCTACTGCTACTGTCCGTTTCCGTTGACCATCTGCCAACACTGTGGCTAAACTTTGGCAATCAAAAGTTATGTCAGTCTAATGAAAATGGTAGCAACTTCGGAAAAACTTACAACAAGTAGTGTGGCAGGCAACAGCAGCAGCAACAAAGAATGGCTGAAGAATCATTAATTAAGTTGTTACAAGCAACGATTTTATTCTATCAAGATCTAATGGTGTTGATAATACAAAATAAAGAAATAATTTCAGAGTGCTTGAAACGGGCTCTACCTGCCTACCTTACCCTATTTTTATATATATGAAAGCCCTTATTTGGTTTGTACAAATTTTTGTTTTTGTGTTTTTTGAGGGAGTTTCCAAACACATTTTCACCCCAAGTGCATGCATAACATTATTTTGTTAATGATGAGTTCAGCATATTATGTAGCTACATAATTTAATGATAAGCTTTACATACGCCTTCCTGCTGGTGTTTGTTGTTGCGACAGCCGACTGATTTTACACACTGACTGACGGCTGTGCTCAACTGCGATTTTCTATTGACTTTTTAACGACGAAACTTGAGTTTTGAAATTAAGCTTAAAAATTCAACCCGCAAAAGAAGCACGTAAAAAGCAGCGAATTATGCAAAACTTGATCCATTATTGACTTCTGGCACACCTCTTAAACACCACAAAGCATATAATTTTCAGGCAAAGCCCGCAGCAAACAGCTGGCTTGTGCGTTAGAAAGTGTTGTTTTTAAGAAATCCAAGAATGTAGAAAAATTTAAATTTCTCTGCCAGCAGGCGCTGAAGTTCATTATGGAATGGCATGGAAAAAAAATTAAAAAAGCCATGATTTTTCAATTCACCGAAGCACGAAACGACATGGTTAAAGTTTTGCATGATTGCTGCGTAGAAAATAATTTCATTTAAAATGCTTTCATAAGTATTGCTTAAAATTTTTACGAATGTCGAATTATGTTGAACTCTTTAAGTTGAAAAGTTACTTTTGTATATTAATTTTAGCGCAATTAAACTGTGACCCAAAGTTGTAATGTTGTTAATTCAAGGTTAAGCCAAGAATTTACTTTTTAATTTTTTCTGAAGTATGTTTTGCTGCTAGAGAGTGCCTTAAAAAAAATAATTCCTTTCTTCTGCATTGATTTTGAAATAGAACTTTTTTGAATATTGATATCAGAAGTAAAATACTTGTTCTTATTCTTCACTCATTTTTTGCTTTACCACATTTTTTGTATGTGGTAAAGCCTAAAATTGATATAAGAGTCTTGGAATAAACCCTGCTATAAAATAATAAATAATTAATAACGTGATGGATTAGTGATTGATTAGTCATATACACTGAGCCAAAAAAGCACACAATAATTTTGAATTTGTACATGATAAGCCTGAATCGCTTTTATGTATTTTGGTCCAGTAACCTATTACATGAGTTATATGTACTATTTCTAATATAAATGTACACAATACACATTAAAAAAAACACGAAAACATGAATATTTCATAAGCATAGTGTACAAAGTAAATAGTTGGTGTATACAAGATACATGAATTAAGAAAAAATTACGTAAATTCTATGAAAAAATTCAAGGGGACCATGCATTCATAATTTTTGTGCATAAAATTCATAAAATGTGTGTACATTTTACAAGTAAAACAAGATTTGTTCATGAGATTAGGTCAATATCTCATGAACTCATGTAGAAGAAAACACAAATTCACAAAATTCATGCACAAATACGAGGACAACCAGAAAATTTTCCAAATAAGTGTTAACAGTTCATGAATCTCAAGTAAAAATACAAAAGCAACATGAACATTTTATTAATATCATACACCAAATTTCATAAATTTCAAGAAGTGCAACTAAAATAACAATGGAAAAATAGTTCGAAATATGTTTTTTTACATACCTGGCAAATATTAAACCGTATCGCTGTACATTAGAGCAGCCATGTGTGCGTTTTTCTGATTTTGTTTGATTGAGACTTAAAAATATGATCTGAAAAAAAATGGATGTCGGTAGTTGAAAAACCCTGACCAAAAAAGGTACTTGCTTTTATTACTCTATAGCTCTTAATTTTGCAAACATTCTTATGCACAAAAAACAGATAAATATTTTTTATATCCAACTATGACCTTGAAATTATCTTTCATAGTGCTTTTAGAATTCAAAGTTTAACGATACTCGAAAATTATTTGACGGACATATTTCTTAAGCCGGATCGAAATTTAGATATCGCCGGACACCAACTCAAAAGTTAGAGGGACTCTTAAAAACTATTTCTGCATTATTTTTTTTTTTTGGATCGGAGAAATCCCCATGGAGCGGTTTTGGTTCTCCTGGCCCCTATTTTTGGCCAAAACATCAAGTTTTTGCCTATAACTTTTTTTTTTCTTCAGAATGCATACCCAAGATAAGCAAAAAAGTTAAGGTTGTGATAGTACACAAATATTGGTTAAAAAAAATTTTGAAATTTGTTGTCCTTACAAACTCTTTTGAAACCCCAAAAAGTCGATTTTTCATCATTTTCGAAAAGATGTTTTTTTTAAACACCTATTAAATATTTATTTTTCAAGCAATTCATATGCATTTATGCTTAGTGAAAAGATATTGAGCTCTTCTTTCCATTGATATATCATATATTTTAGTTTAACCAAAACTAAATGCCACAATTATATAAAACATGAGAAATTGATATTCACAAGGATTCTTCAGCTTAATTATTATTTAATTGCCTTAATTACCGTTCGATTTTGACAAACCTTGGTATGTTTGAGTTTTTAGATACGCTAAATCGAATTCTGACAACCATTTTTTAGAAAAGTATACGCCAGATGGCGCTCCAGTACAAAATGCATGAATTTCGAAAATATTTTTTTTTAACGCCTACAATATACGTATTTTTCATCGTACTCACTTTTGATAAAACCACTCCATACGTTATACCAATGGAAAGAATAGCACAATACTTTACCAATAAGCTTAAATGCATATGATACCACGAAAAATGTATATTTTATAGGTGTTTAAAAAAACACCTTTTCGAAAATGATGAAATATCGATTTTTTGGGGTCTCAAAAGAGTTTGTAAGGACAACAAATTTCAAAATTTTTTTTAACCAATATTTATGTACTATCACAATCTTTACTTTTTTGCTTATCTTGGGTATGCATTCTGAAGAAAAAAAAAGGTATAGGCAAAAAACTTGATTTTTTGGCCAAAAAAAGGGTTCAGGAGAACCAAAACCGCTCCATGGGGATTTCTCCGATCCAAAAAAAAATGATGCAGAAATAGTTTTTAAGAGTCCCTCTAACTTTTGAGTCGGTGTCCGGATGACTTTTTTTTTCTCCATACAAAATCGATCCGGCTTAATATTTCTGAACAATGTGTAACATGTCGAAGAGAATTAAATTAAGTTGTATTCAAAATTCGTTTTATTTTTTCAAATATATTGTTCAAGTGTTGTAAGTTTTTCATGTTCAAGTACCTTTTTTTAGCTTATTTTGTTGCCTTAAAACACGGGGGGCTGGGTTCTAACGGAAAATGGGCGGAGAACTGCCAAAATCGGGAAAAGGCACATTTGATACGTTTCGTCAGTGCTCTACTATACATGTATGAAAAAAATATAATATATAAATTTTACCGCCTTATTTAAACAGATAAGTATGTCGAGAAAATTTCGAGAAACACCGAAATCGGTTTTTGTTCCATAACTCAGTCATATATAGTCACATTATTAAGTTTAATATATCACTAGCTGGTACTCGGCGCTTTGCTACCGTCCTTTTCCATTGTCTGTCCAGTTTGCCAACAAAAGGCCATCAACAAATGGTATTTTACACTGAGTTTCAACATTCTGTGAACATTATTTCCAAAGCTATTAAATATAAAAAATTGTCTTGTATGGGCGGAGCCACACTTTTTGTTCAATACCGTACAATACAGTATTTCCGAGTAGTAGGATATCTCCACATAGTTATTCCAAACCGAGTTTCTTTAATATGTGACTATTATTTCCAAACCGATTTTATTTAAAAAATGTGTCTTTTATGGACGGATCCACCCATTGTACAATGCCCGGTCCAGTAGCAGGACATCACCAAATATTAACTCCATTAACTTCTATAGCTATTCTGTATCGAAAATTTTGATTTTATGGTTGGAGCCACGCCCATTTTTCAATACCCGCGTTTGTTTTATAAATGAAAGACTTGCCCAATTAATTACTTCATACTGAGTTTCATTGTTATACGATATTAAGTTCCAAATCTATGCGATATTAAAAAATTGAATTTTATAGGCGGTACCATGCGACCCTTTCCAAAGATCCCTCAAAGTTAACAGTCGAAGGCCAAGACTCAATAGTAAGTTTGTACCAAGTTTCATTGATGTGTGATTTATAGACCTCGCCCCTCGCGGGTAGGAGGGTGAAAAATACTTTACAACCTTTTCTCATGCCTACCAAATATACCAAAAAAAAATCATTAAAATCGGTTCAGCCGTTTCGGAGGAGTTCAAGCACGTGACACAAGATTTTTGTATATTAGATTAAGGGTCAAAAGGTTCAAAAGGACTTTGCTTATGACTTAAAGTCTAAAGTATACTAGTATCTAGCATCACTTTTTAAAAAAACCACCTTAACTTTAAATTTCTCTGATGTAGAATTAGAGTTCTTCCAAACTTATCATATCTTTGCGAAAAAAGCTCTTACTTTTATTCATAAACAACAACAATACTATGTGCTCATAAGCTCAAAGTTTCGTTACAAAAATGCACTTTTTGGAAAACACAAGTAAATGTTTTTTATGTTTAGCAAAATTAAAATAGCACTTTTTTGTACAGAAATTTTTGATAAATATAACTTTTTTGTCTTTTAATAAAAGTTAGAACTTTTTTCGATGTGGTGACCGTGGCATGCAGGTTAAGTGTGTGGCTTAGCATGCCCGGAACCCGAGTTTGATCCCCAGTCGCGGCGAAAAGTTTTTTCAATAAAAAAATTTTTCTGATCGGTCACCACCTCTCTGCAGACAATGGCAAACCTCAGAGAGTAAATAATGCCATGAAAAACTTCTTGAGAACATGAACTTTAGCCGTTCGGAGTCGGCATAAAACATGTAGGTCCAGTTCTCGGTCAATTGTGTGCAAACATTTAATAACGCACACAACACAATTAACCATAATACGAAGCTCGGTCAAAATCCTTTCAAGGGCTGAAATCGCCAATTTGTTTTTTTTTTTTTTTAGAACTTCTTTCGATAAGTTATCAAGAACTTTCAATCTACATCAGAAAAATTTGACGTTAGGAGCGTTTGACGTTAGGGGAAAGCTATGTTGAGTGCTAGTGGAAGACGACAACACAGTTCAAAGACTTTAATGTACAAGCATAGTCCTTGTGAAGACCTTCTTGATGATATATAAAACTTAATAATCGCACTAAATATAACTGAGTTATGGAAAACCAGTAAAGAAAGTCTAGATTCGAATTAGCTCGACTATGTAATACCCTTTACCTACTTTTTCTAAACAAAATTAAAGTATTTAATATGGGCGAGTCCGTTTGCGGATGAAGCTCATATATTATACACATTTAAATTTTTATGACAAATTTAAACATACCAAGTTGTATTCCTGTAGCTCACATATTAATGCTTTTATAGTGTTTTCGCTATTGTGGGTTGTATGTTTGGTGGGCGCCGGATTACGCCCGATTTTTTTATGACATCTTTGCTTTGATATAAAATACATCTACACCAAATTTTATCTCTGTAGGGCCTTACTTAAGCTTGTTATGTAGTTTCAATTAATTGGTTTGTATGGGAGGTAGGCGTGTCCGTGAGCGGATAACGCCCATTTTTCAAAAACATGTTCAATTTATTATAAAATACATACGTACCTACATTTTTATCGCTGTAGGTTAAACATAAGCTTTTTTATTGAGTTTTACATTTTTGGGTTGTATGGGAGGTGGGCGTGTTTGTAGATGAATGACACCAATTCTTCGAAAATATCTATGCTTTGATATAAAACACATACGTACCGAATTTTATATTCATAGGCTAGTTATGAATTGATTTATGGCACTTTCAATTTTTTTTGTTGTATGAGAGGTAGCCGTGTTCGTGGGCGGATTTCAAAAATATTCAATAGTGCAGATCCTTGTGTTCATGTGACCATGTGTACCAAGTTTCATTTAATTATTTCAACTTACGGACAACTATTTGCTTACGAACTGCATACAACGAAAAATGTTCTCAACCAAAAAACCCACAAAATTTCAAAAGCCATCATTTGCATCTCTTAAAGAAAAGTGAGACATAATTGAAAAAATTAGAAGGATTTGGGATTCTCATTTCTGGCAAAACAATACTTAAAGTGAACCTAAGAAAACAGGTGAACAATTCAATAACGTCTCAGCAACACAAGCAATGAGCTTTAGATTTATTCGCAGATGAAGCTAAAGTTACGTTTTTGGCATGCACAAAAGCTAATGGACATCATGAAGTAAAATTTTCAAAGCCTGCGTTATTCTGGTAGGCTATAAATGTTTAAAAAAATGCATGTTGACAGCAGATACTACACAAAATGCTACTTTAAAGAGTGTCAAAACTTTTCAAGAATCAATTTTTAAGTAAATAGTTTTTGCTTCAAAGAGTTTTAACAGATCCTTGACGTCCACCCTAGAATGTTCTGACAATAAATGGTGATTTCATATTCCAAACAATGGTTCAAAATTTCAGTCGCCTGACGAAGATAAATTACAGAACAAATCTTTTTGGCATAGTTGTTGACGGAGTTTCCACCGACTTTAGTAAAGCGTTTGACAAAATCTCACACACTATCATCCTTCTTAAGCTTAAAGCTTTTGGTTTTCTATCTCTGTTTATGTCATGGATTAAATTTTATCTCGAAGAACGCAATTATAATGTCATCTTTAGATTTTCCAATTCAAAATCTTCTACAGCTACCTCTGGTGTACCACAAGGCAGTCACCTTGGTCCTTTGTTATTCGTCTTAATAATTGCTGATGTTTATGGTATCATCAATGAATCCAATCTTTCTGTGTATGCTGATGATATGAAAATCTATCGGCGCAAACAAACTAATGTCGATTCTCGTGAACTTCAAGACGATCTGGTCAGCTTTTCCATTTGGTGTCAAAATAATCTTCTGGAACTCAACGTCAGCAAATGTCAAGCTATAACATATTCTCGTAAGCCACTCAAACTTCCTCCGAGAACGTATTACATTCTCGGCAAGCCAGTTTCATCTGTATGCTTTTTACGGGATTTAGTCGTTATTTGCGGCAAGGAACTTAACTTTAGGTCTCATATTGATTATATCATTAGTAGAGCCAACGCTGCACTTGGTTTCGTAAAACACTGGTCCAAAGAGTTTTCCAATCCTTACGTCACTAAATCTCTCTATCTTTCCTTTGTTAGACCAATCCTCGAATATGCCAGCCAGGTTTGGTCTCCCATCTACAACACCCATTCAATGCGAATCGCAGCCGTTCAACGCAGATTCATTCGTTTCGCTCTTCGTGGTCTTCCCGGCTCTGACAGTTTCAACTTACCTCCTTATGCCAACCGACTGAAGTTGATTAACATGCAAACACTTGCAAAGCGAATGCAAGTTGCCGATGTTCTCTTCATTCATCAACTAGTATGCGGTACCATTAACTGCCCAGAACTACTCCAATTAATATCCTTTAATACCAACCCATGCAAGCTTAGGTCTATACCTCTCTTCCACCTTAACTTTCACCGCACCGACTATGGATGCAGTGAACCTATCACCAGAATGCTTAGGTTAACCAATAGTTTGATCAGTGAATTCGATTTTCATCTGAGCAGACCACTACTCCGAAATATCCTTCTTAACTCCAACGCCACTTTCTCCCCCTCTCTAATGTTTTCTTACAATTAAGTTATGGTACCATTGTAAATTAAGGTACTCCCTGCTAATTTTCGCGTTGTATCGGAAAAAGGCGTGTCCGTAGGCGGATGACGTCCATTTTTAAAAACCATCTTTGTCTTGTCATTTAAAACATACGTGTCAAATTTTAGCTGTGTAGGTTAAACAGAGGCTTATTTATTGCGTTTTCAATTTTTGGGTTGTATGGGAGGTGGGCGTGTCCGTGAGCGGATGACGTCCATTTTTCGAAGACATCTTTGTGCTTGTATAAAACAGATACATATCAAATTTTATTGTAGTTGGCTAATTATGAGCTGAGTTATGCAGTTCTCAATTTTCGCGTTGTATGGGAGGTAGGCGTGTCCGTGGGCGGATGATGTCCATTTTTTAAAACCGTCTTTTTTTTTGTCATAAAAAACATACGTGCCAAATTTTAGCTGTTTAGGTTAAACAGAGGCTTATTTATTGCGTTTTCAACTTTTGGGTTGTATGGTAGGTGGGCGTGTCCGTGAGCGGATGACATCCATTTTTCGACATCTTTGTGTTTGTATAAAACAGATACATATCAAATTTTATTGTAGTTGGCTAATTATGAGCTGAGTTATGCAGTTCTCAATTTTCGCGTTGTATCGGAAAAAGGCGTGTCCGTGAGCGGATGATGTCCATTTTTCAAAACCGTCTTTGTTTTGTCATAAAAAACATATGTGCCAAATTTTAGCTCTGTAGGTTAAACAGAGGCTTATTTATTGCGTTTTCATTTTTTGGGTTGTATGGGAGGTGGGAGTGTTCGTAAGCGGATGACGTCCATTTTTTAAAGACATCTTTGTGTTGATATAAAATACAAACATACCAAATTTTATTGTTGAAGACTTATTATGAGCTGAGTTATGCAGTTTTAAATTTTTGCGTTGTATGGGAGGTAGGCGTGTCCGTGGGCGGATTCCAAAAATATTCAAAAGTGCAGATCCTTGTGTTCATGTAACCATGTATACCAAGTTTCATCCAATTATCTCAACTCCTTCTTCTTATACTGTGTATACGGACAATAACGGACGGACAGACGGTCGGACGGACATGGATAGCTCGACTCACGTGGTGACGCTGATCAAGAATATATACACTTTTCTATACCGGACTCGCTTCGTTCTATGCGTTACAAACGTTTGCACAAAGTTAATATACCCTGACCTTTCAGGTTTAGGGTATAAATAGTCACTAAAATGGTTAATAAGCGAAAGATTGTTAAGGCTGTAGGCATCTCAGGCAAAGGAGTGTGGAAATTTTTGTAAAATCATTTGGATATAAAAAAAATTATTGCGTTTTTTCCCTCTCGATCATTAACGCGATCGTTTGACTAATTCAAAGGCGTGTTTGGCGATGTTATTTAAGTAACCGAGGATGAAAAATGGATCCATCACTGCACACCATCACATCACTGCAAATAAACAGACGAAACAGTGGACTTCACTGATAGAATGTGCTACGAAGAAGGCAAAGACGGTGCTAGCTGCCAGAAACTTATGGCAATAGTATTCTATGATAAACGCGGTATAATCTACATCGTTTACCTTCCGTCGAAAAGAACGTTCAATGGCGAATAATATGCAGCTGAATTAGACTGTGTCAAAGACGCTTTGAAAGGGAAAGTCCCCTTTTGGTGAAAATAATAGTAATCTTCCATGAAGGCAATGCACGCGTTCACACACGCCCAGCTCTCAAGGCAAAATTCCATAAATTGAAATGCGAATTGCTTCCTCATCCAGCTTATTATCCAGAGTTGGGCCCCAGCGACTATTTTCTGTTTCCGAACCTGCCCATTCATTTTGTGTAAACGTTTTTATACTTTTTGGAGCTGTTGGAACATTTAATTTGGAGCTTTTTTCCATTAGTCATGATCAATGTATGCAAAATTTATGTACATTTTTTGTGAACGCAGAATTAATTTATATTTTTTTAAGTGTATGTGAAGATAATTATTAATAAACACTTAATTATAAAAATCTAAGAAAATTGTTTTTATAAGTCAATGAGATGCTTAAGCAAATATCTGCTAACATCTTGAACGTTCAATAACTTCTGAACGATGCTAGATAAACACAAAATTACAACAAAAAAAAAACACCACAACAATATATATATCAAGAAAATACAATGTTAGGTATTCAAACTAACTTAATTTGCAAACATAACAACAGATAGAATAACAACAAATAAATAAACCATTTCCAGCTTAATCAAGCATTCATTGAAGTTTGTTTATTACTAAAATTTGCTGAGTTGATATTTGAATGGCATGCCATAACAGGACGATGAACGCTATGGCAGAAGAAGAAGACGAAGCAGCAGTAGAAGAAGCCTAGCACAGGCTGAACAGCTCACTCACTCACTATCCTTTGGTTGTCGAGTTTAACACAAACACATCATTCATATGAAAAGACATATCTAGTGTATGCTAACTACATACCATACACATACACAATCACACATATTACAAATCGACAAATACAATATCAGACACATTCACAACATTCACAAACACTAATACAATGACAACTGCTTAATGGACTGACTAAAAATGTTTTGAATGGATCGTCTAATTTTTGCTTGTCTTGGCTACATTTTCGCATGAGTGCAAAATTTGTTATTGTAAAATTATGAAGCTAAAGTGCTATGAGCCAAAAACACTTGAATACTGTAGTGTTACACTACTATGTGGTTGTGTGGGGGAAAAAAGTAGTGGAATGGGTATTGCTTACGTTGTATTTAGTAATGTTTAAATCAAAATTTCTTGTGCCAGCACATCATTCATGGTTGTAGTGACTGACTGACTGACTGACTGACGGCTCAGCATTTATGCTGACTTACTTACTTGTGGCTTAGCGTTGTTGGCACAACTTCGATTATGATGGACCCACCAAACGACCGACTCAATGACGTACTGACTAGAGAGTGTTTGTGTGAGATTAAATTGCGCCACACACATACACATAATTTGTTTAGCTTTTAGTGTATGTGTGTGTGTGTGTGTGTGTGTATGTGTGTGGTACAGTTAAATAAAATAAAACTCAATGAATTGGATTCGATGAGTTTGCAAATGCTTCCAACATAATCCAAGAGTTGCCAGATATTTCACTCATTTTAAGTCATTTAAAACGCTTGAAGAAAGAAATAATTTGATGTGTAATATTTAGAAGTTTCAACTGCATCACAACAAAATCATTCGATTGAGAAAATTGATATTGTAGCTAAGAATTTATTTGAAACTTGGTCGGTTTTAACAGCACTTAAATTTTAGAGTTGTTCAGAAATTCTGGACAATTTCTATCAACAGTAAGAAAACTGCAGAGAAGCTTGCAAAAGAGCTGATTGATTTTCTATTCTTATCCCTTCGGAAAGTAACTTGTATTACTCTGTTGCAAATTTTCAATAGAAGCTTTAGGCAAATATGTATTAATAGTTTAATGAATGTCAAAAATATTTTGCCAGGACTTTTATGGATTGTAACCAATAGAAAGTCGTCTAAAATAGACGAAATTTTAGAATACTTTCTAGTTCTATAGTTATGCAGAAATTTAGTTATGAAGACATTTACAAGTAAATAAAAATTGTAAGTACACAGTCAGAAATTAGTAACATAGTTCTTGAGTTTTCAATTTTTCATTAAGTTGTCGAAAGTAGAGACCGTGATAAGGATATAAAAAAAAAAATTCATTCAAAATACTTACAGAACACCTAAAACATTCATTTGTAACACGTTTCGATAAAAAACTGTCAAGAAAACCAAAAAAAATATTCAATTCACACAATTGAGACTTGAGGAATGCATAAAAGATAATTTTGTTTAAAAATTTTTAGCTTTGAAAAAAATTCAAATTCAACCTACTCAAAAGCTTTACTCAAACCAAATATTAAATCGTTATATGCGGATTTTTTTTTTTTACAAATTTTATTTCTATACAAAAGGTTGGGAACCCCTCTTGCTCTTGAAGCTTGCTGAAGTTTTAAAACATGTAATAGAAACATTTTAAAAAAATTAAATTTTGTGCAAAAAATCATTGTTTTTTCGATAACACAAAATTTATAAAAATTTGTTGTCAAGGTATAGCAAATTAGCCTTAAAAGAACTATAAACGATAAAAATTAATCAAAAATGCAAATTTTAATTTTTTTATTTTTACAACAAAAATAATTATTATTGAATTTTTAAGCAAACATTCAGTTTATTGGACTCTTTTTAAAGGCAATTATTAATATATAACTAAGAAAATTAACGGTCAAAATTTTTTATTTTTTTTCAAATCAATTGATCGGAATTAAATACAAAAAAGAAATAAATAAAATTTATTCAAAAGTGGCAGAGATATTTGCCTTGAAATTTGCCTTTTAATTCCAGAGAGTTTTTTTTTCTATCTTGGACTTTCTCTAAAATACATACATGTTAAGGAAGGACATAACATTCGCGGCAGAGAAAACAGACCTTATTTTAAAACTTCATAATTCAGTCAAAAACAAACATTTTTCCATAAATTCAAAACAATATATTTTTCACTTCAACATGGTTTTATAGCGCTCCAAACTGGCGGCAGAGAAAAAAAACGGGGCCTCGTGGTTGCAGCGCTGGTAGTCGCAAAAATTGTCCGATCTAGAAAAAATTACTTTTTTAAATCTTAACAAAATTGGTTATCATATGACAGAAGCTTTTTTCAATTTTTTTCTTAAATTTTTGGTGATGTTCCAAAGTTGAAAGTGTGTTTTTTCGAAAAAATATTGACTTTAAAAATTCATAAAAAAACGAAAAAAAAATTACAAAAAAGCTCTTGTCATACGATAGCAAATCAAGTTTAAAAAAATACAAAAACAAAAAAAAAACAAATTTCGTCAAAAAATGAACCCGCAACCAGTACGATAAATATGGTTTCGAGATAAACGCGTTCAAAGTTTGTGAACAAAGAAAAAAGGTGAAAATTAAAAATGCGCTTTCACTTATCCGGCTGTAAGTTTTGAACCCGTAAGAATTTTTCCATAAAATTTTTTTTCTTAGAATCTTCAGAATATTTTCTAAAATACAAAATTATAAAAAAAAACCGATTTAAAAAAACGACAAATGTCGAAAAAAAAATCAAAACAAAAGCTATTGTAATACGAAAGCGAATCACGTTTAAAAAAATAAAAAAAAAAAAAAAATTCCTCAAAAAATTAACCCGCTTGTGCCACAACCATTAACATGGTTTCGAGATAAACGCGTTCACAGTTTATGAACAAAAAAAATGCAAGGAAAAATAAAAATGCGCTCTAACTACTCCGGCTGTAACTTTTGAACCCGCAAGAATATTTCTATGAAATTTTTTTCTTAAAATTTTCAGAATATTTACTAAAATACAAAATTATAAAAAAACCGATTTAAAAAAACGGCCAATGTCGAAAAAACAACAAAACAAAAGCTCTTGTAATACGATAGCGAATCAAGTTAAAAAACACAAATAAAAAAAAAATTTCGTCAAAAAATAAGCCACTAGGCGCAACCAGTACGACAAACATGGTTTCGAGATAAACTCGTTCAAAGTTTGTGAACAAAGAAAAAAAAGGTGAAAATTAAAAATGCGCTCTCACTAAGTCGGCTGTTACTTTTAAGCCCGTACAAAATTTTTTCCATAGAATCTTAAGAATATTTAATAAAATACAAAATAATAGAAAAAATCAATTTGAAAAAATGGCCAATGTCATGTCCGCCTTTAAGAAAATTCATAAAAATACTTTTGGAGAGAGTTTCATCATGTTTGCTTACACATTTCAAAGAAAATTAAACAAAAATTTAGAAAAATAAAAAAAATTTAAAAACCTCTAAAATTCGACTAAGTTGTTATACCTTAAACCTGAAAGGTGAGGGTATATTAACTTTGGGCAAACGTTTGTAACGCATAGAACGAAGCGAGTAGGGTATGGAAAAGTATATATATTCTTGATCAGCGCCACCTCGTGAGTCGAGCTATTCATGTCCGTCCGTCCGTCTGTGTGTTGTCCGTAAACACAAGATAAGAAGAAGCAGTAGAGATAATTGGATGAAACTTGGTACACATTGTCACCTGCACTCAAGGATTTGCACTATTGAATATTTTTGGAATCCGCCCACGTACACGCCTACCTCCCATACAATGCAAAAATTTAAAACTCCATAGCTCAGCTCATAATAAGTCTACAACAATAAAATTAGGTGTGAATGTGTTTTGTATCAACACAAAATTGTCTTCGAAAAATGAACGTCATCCGCTCACGGGCACGTCCACCTCCCATACAACGCAAAAATTGAAAACGCAATAAATAAGCCTCTGTTTAACCTTCAGATCTAAAATTTAGCACATATGTTTTCTATAACAAAAAAAAGGTGGTTTCTAAAAATGGACATCATCCGCTCACGGACACACCTACCTCCCATACATCGCGAAAATTGAAAACTGCATAACTCAGCTCATAATTAGCCTAGAACAATCAAATTTGATGTGTATCTGTTTTATACCAACACAAAGATGTCTTCGAAAAATGGACGTCATCCGCTCACGGACGCGCCCACCTCCCATACAACCCAAAAATTTAAAACGCAATAAATAAGCCTGTGTTTAACCTACAGAGCTAAAATTCAACACATATGTTTCTTATAACAAAGAGAAGATGGTTTTGAAAAATGGACGTCAACCGCCTACGGACACGTCTATCTCCCATACAATCCAAAAAGTTTAAAACTCAATAAATAAGGTTATGTTTGTCATAGAGAAATTGAATTTGGTATGTATGTATTTTGTACCAAAACTAAGGTGTGTTACAAAATTGGGAGCAATCCGTCCATGAACACGCTCACTTCACATCAACATTTAAATGCATACATTTACAAAAATATTTACAAATATTTTTTTTTTGAAAAGTTGGTTTAGGGTATTTCATAGTCGGCCTAGACCAACTTTAGACTTTCTTACTTTTTTTTATTTTTTAAGTAGGTTTAGGGTATTTCATAGTCGGCCTAGACCGACTTTAGACTTTCTTTACTTGTTTTTAATTTTTGAATTTTTGAATTTTTTGTGGTATTTTTGAAGTTGAAACTGAATTTTTCACACAATTGAGATTTGAGGCATGCATAGAAGTTAATTTTGGCTTAAAATTTTTAGTTTTGAGAAAAATTTAAATTCAACCAATTATAAGCTTTACTCAAACTAAATTTCAAATGGAAAAAATACACTCAGAAAAAAGTTTATCGGAATATGATAAAAAAGGCATCATATTTAGAGAAAAATGGTATAGACTTTGCTCCAGAGAATGCTATTCTCTAATTTCGATACTAAAAATTCTCTAAAAATGGTAAAAAGCTTCCATGAAAAAGAAAAATACATCGTTTTTTGAGAAAAAACTTTTTATTTTTGAGAAAAGATTTGTTTCTATTGAAGAAAATACTTCTCATAGTGAATTTTTTATCAAAATATAAGAAAAGTTTTTCATTTTCAATAAATTTTTCTCTATAAATGAGAAATTTTTGTGCGAGAAAAATACTTATCATTATTAGAGACATTGAAATATTTCCATTTCCTAGAAGTAAAGAAATATTTCTTCGAAAATGTGAAAATTTATTCTAATCTAAGAAAATTTTATTTGAAAAAGAGAAAATTTCTATATCGAAAATAGAGAAATTTCTTACCGGAGCAAGGTATGTGTTTTTTTCTCAGTGTAGGGATTTTTTTTTTTCCAAAAATTTTATTTCAATATTAAAAGGTTAGAAAACACCCCCTAAGCCGAAAATAAGATTTTGAATAAATTTTTTGAAAACCATTAAAATCAGTTTATTGGTCTGGGACAATTATATAGATAAGCATTCATCTCAGAAAAATTGAAACACATACAATTTTAATTAATAGATTTAATTTAAAAATTAATTAAAATATTACATTTCAAAGACTTCAAGAGATCTTTAAATTAAGGCAAAACTTTATTTTTTAAAAAAAAACATGTTAATATTGGCATTTAGCTCTAAATATAATTCTTAAAGAATATGTTCTTTAAGAATTATAAACTTAATAAGTTAATATATAAAATTAATCAAGGATAATGTAAAACAATTAATTATGCAGATCCAGATGCGGATGTCAAATTTTTACGGATACTTCACAGATGCAGATGTAGATGTAGATGTAGAAGGTTTGGATATGTTTTAGAACATGAACTAAAACAAGGGTTAACAAAACTATTTTGACAAACACATAGATTTGGACAAAAGTTAAGGCAAAGGTAAGGATTGCGATAAAGATTTAAACAAGGATTATGATAAAGATTTGAGTATGAATTTTTACATGGATTGGGACAGTTATTTGAACAATTGTTAGTACAGTCATAAAGAACACGAAGAACACAAAAAACACGACTGGAATTATGACAAGGCTTAATATAAGGCTTAATGCAATGATTAAGAAATCTTTAAGATTAAGGATTTCCACAAACAAAGATATGCGCAAGGATTAGGTCAAGGCTTAGTACAAGTATTTATTATAACAAGGATAAGTAGTAAGTACCAATCGGTAGTAGTAAGTAAGTAAATTACCAATCGATCAAAAAATTACCTCTGAAGGGTTCACAATTTTGTTTCTGAAATAGCTATTCACTTAGTTAAAAACAATTATTTGGCTATAGAAAAATTTTTTATTCTATTTTGAGCAATTTGTTTTGAGGAAAATGTTATTAAAGAAATTTTAAGAAAATGCAGGGTCTCTTAGGTTCCACAGATGGCATCTCAAGACATTACAACAATATGTTAAGATATAGTTTGAATAACATTATTATTATGCTATCTTTTTTACCATAGTACAGCTTGATCTTATATTAAAAAAATCCTTTGCAAAATATAACCTTATAAAACCATGCAGATTGTATGTGAGATGCCACACCTTTTCACCTAGACTTCTTCTTATATATTGCACACGATCTTAGAAAAGTGACACAACTCAAAATTTTAAAATTTTCAAGAGAGGTAAAAAAACTATTTCGTTTTCATAGCAACTTCATACAAAAGAAGGACACAAAATGATTTTTTAAAAATTAAAGAGCAATCAGATTAAAGCAAAATTTGAACAGTCGATGGAGATGTGCATTATGAATTGTTTTATATTAATAAGTAAAAATTCAAAAATTTTGAGTTGTGTCTCTTTTAAAGAGGTTACTATCCAAATAATGCCACAAAATTTTATTCGAAACTGCTGATCGGTTAAGTATTTAACTTGCCATCGACAGACAAACATCTAAAAATATCTTATAGATTTAACTGTGCAAGAAGTATCAAAACTTACTTTAATTGCATACTTTGAACATAAAAACATTTAACTGTAAAAAAAAAAACTAATATCAAAAAATCAATTTCCATTAAAAGCAGCATGAATCGACATAAACAAAATTTCTTTAGAACTCAGCAAAATCTTACAAATCTAACAAATTTTTTTCTTGATTGCAATAAAACTGTAAAAATGACATATATGACAAAATAGAAAATAAAACAAAAAACAATTTTAATCAGCAGCTACAAATGAAGTCGGCTCAAAATATTAAGCAAAGACTAGTCAACAAGTTATCTTTAGCAAAACACTTACCTTCACAACATATCATAAACCGGCCAACTTAATCAGGTTTAATTGAAATAAAACGAAAAAGTAAAACTCATCATCAACATAAACATTGGCAAAGCATTAAAACCACTTGCTGTGAATTGGTATAGCAAAAAAAAAAAAAAACACAAACCGAAACCGAACGTGATTTGAGGAATCTCCTTGGGGAGAAAATATTTTTCTATGTATATTTCTTTTTTTTCCATTTCCGGTGAACTCGCTTATGCTGGCAAGTTACAAACGAAAGTAATTAAAGTTGACATTTGTATTTATGTTAATTCTACTCATCTATCTAGCCTGCTTTTGCTATGAAATGGCAAAAGTTTTGTGCCAAAGCAGCACCAAGTCACCATGACAGTCATTGAGCTGGGTAGGTGGTTGTAGGCTGCGAAATGCTGCTGCTGCTGCCGCCAAGGCTGTATCTTCGATGAGTTTTGCTTGACGTTGATGTGGTTGTTTTTCTTGTTGTTGTTCTTGTTGTTTTAATGATGATTGTGATAGTTTGAAGTGTTTGTGTTTGATACAAAGCTTGAATGATTATTACACTGTATGACAATTTTGAAGTATTTTCAAAATTAAAGATTTCTATCAATGTATATTAGTGTGTCCCAAAAAATAAAAAGTTTTTTTGCTCTACCTTTTTTTAAAATTTATACTGTCAAGTATTTTTGAGAATTTTTTCAGATTTTTTGGAGGACGTTTAGAGGTCGCGCTAATCGGATTTTCCGTAAAAATCAGGTTTTTCAGAGATTTTTCTAATTTCAATCATAAGTTGGTCAATACAGATATCTTGTAAGTGTTCTAGTCATCATTTTGAAAGAAAAATGTCCAAACTTTACTTTGCCGTGCATCAATTAAAAGTTTTGGCTTTTTTTTTTTGTAATCTGGATGTGGTACATTAAATTTTTTCGTGAAATTTTCGTAATTTTTTTTAAAACCGCTTTATAACTTTTGAAAATTCTATCAAAATATATTATCAAAATATATTATATGAAGTATTGTAAAATTCTAAGCAATAAACAATGCTTGATTTTACTTGTGCCGTTTCAGAGTTATTGCCATTAATGCTGTGTTGCCATTGGTTGAAAATAAAATAAAATATAAGTTTTTCGTATTTCTACAAACATGTGCTTTAATAAGGCATTGAGGTCCTTAGTTACTTAGCGAGTACATCAACCAATTGCCAAGAGAGAGAAAAATCTGTCTCAAATTGAATGTTCTGAATTGGAAAGCCAATATCTCTGTCAGTTTTATACAAATTTAATTTTTTTTCTTTTTTTCTATTTAAGTTTTCTTAGTTAACTTAAAAAAATGTTCTCAAAATATGGGGTAAAAATGATTTTTGTTGAAAATTTTGTAGCACATTTAAGGCGAATTTATTTTGTCTTGACACTAAGGCTGATGTCACAGTGAACGCTAAAGCGTATCTACTAGCAAAGCTGCAAGTATCGCTTCGCTTGTAGCGCTCACTCTGACATCAGCCTTAATCAAAAAACTGCTTGTGCCATCAAACAAGCAAGACTACCCCCTATGATTTTTGACGTGGAACTACGTCTCATAGCGCGGTTTGTATGGGGTCGTTTTAACAGATTTTGTTAAGGCCATGAAACTTTTTTGGCGAATACTTTAGGGTATACCTACAGCCTTTAATACTCGTCGTTCAAAGATAATATATATACTAAAATATCAGATATATCCTGCGCTGAATGAATATCTAATTTTGGATTTTGTCACTATTATATTAAAGTCACAAAATAGCAAAATGTATGAAGAAAAGTGCATGTGGTTATTTCAAAAAATCAATCATCAGCTGCTTATGCTGTGTCTGCTGTTTTCTTTGATTTTGTTTTGTTGTTTTTGCTTGTATTGTTATTGTTTAATACGAACTGATTCGCGGCTTCTTCATTGGGTTCTTGTATGTACTACTTTTTTATTGGGTTCTTGTATGAACAACATACTTTGAACTGAGTGTTCTTGTTTGTGTACTGAAGGTTCTTGTATGTACTACATTCACAACCTCTTTTCAACTCAGTCAATGAACTTAAACTGTTCAACTTAACGAAATGGGTCTGTGATCCGGTTAGATTTAACTCTTATGAAAAAAAAAGTTGGATCATATTTGCAAAGTGCATTTGCTTCGCCTTCTTTTCATCCAAGTCAATGAACTCAACCTGTCAAACTTAACAAAATGATCGAAAAATTTGACATTTTGCTTGCTCATTTTATCATGCAAAATAATAAGTCCATAATTGAGTATTATTAATGTATTTGCTAATTTTCGGAAGATCAATAACAAATACGTGCAAAATGGACACAACAATCGGACCAAAGAGACAAAGTAGAAGAGGTTACAACTTTAACAGAATTCTACGTTTACACTTACAATACTATCGAAACTGTTTCTTTATTTGACGAAATTAAATTTTTTCAAAATGTATTTTTTTCTATTTATTAAAAAATTAATATAATTAAAAAATAATTCATTTGAAGGAAATAATTGGACTCTCTTGCAATTTTCTTTCCCGATCAAAGTTCTTTAGTGCTAAAAAACTTGTAAATGGATGAGAAAACAAATTTTGGACGCATTTTTGTTTTGTTTGACCCATATTGGCCAACCTTCATGACCTTTTTGAAACGCAAAACAATAAAAAATGTTTGTATTCAAATGATTTACAATTTCCACATACATTGTATGACGTCACTTCAATAGCACGGATGCTATGCAGCAAAATTGGCAAAAATATTGATTTTTACGTTTATAAATGGAGGTGGACCGGTATGGGTTAAAAAAAAAAGAAATGTTTTCAAAATTTCCATGTGCAAGTTTTTCTTATTGCTTATCAAATTGAATCGGTTCCTAGAGTTAAGGCGGTCTTCTTATTCAAAACCCGTTTTTTGGACCCTTTTTAAAAAAATTTTTATTTGAAAACGCAAAGAATAATTGAAAACTTTTTTTATTTATTGTATTACAAAAGTTTCAAACTAAATAAAAAAATTTTGTTTGCCTCGATACGTAAAAAAACAAAACAAATTGGCCATTTCAGCCCTTGAAAGGACTTTGACCGAGCTTCTTATGATCAATTGTGTTGTGTGTGTTATTAAATGTTTGCACACAATTGACCGAGAACTGGACCTACATGTTTTATGCCGACTCCGAACGGCTCATGTTCTCAAGAAGCTTTACATAGCATTATTTACTCTCTGAGGTTTGCCATTGTCTGCAGAGAGGTGGTGACCGATCAGAAAAATTTTTATTGAAAAAAACTTTTCGCCGCGGCTGGGCCTCGATACGTGGGCTGTTCAAAAAGTAATGAGACTTCAAAGTTGGTGGTGAAAAAAAAGGTGTCGTCACTGCGGCCACGATTCCGGGTCTCCGGAGCGTCTGAAATGAAAAAAAAAAACGGGGTTATAATCAGTATAGATGTAATTCTCGGTTGAACCTCAAGCTTAATTTTGTGATTTTTTTGACAAAATGGCGGCCATTCAAAAAAAAAAATTCAATTTCGGGCTTTTTTTTTGTAGTTTAGTGTTAAAAAAAAAATAGTAAAAAATTTTTTAAAATTATGATCGAAGTTCACCTGAGAATGGTGACAATTCTGCGTCGATTCCACTTTGTTTCATGAAAATCGGTTCAGTTGAACTGGAGATATCATGGCCGCCAGTTCGAAAAACGTGGTTTCGAGATAAACGCGTTTAAAGTTTGAAGTAATTAAAAATAGCTCATTTTGACGAAGACCTTGCTTCACAAAAAAGGCTGTATCTTCTAAAGTATTTCGACTTTCTAAAAATCCTTTTAGGGGCATATTCACAACTACCCAAGCTATAAATAATATAATATATAATAACAATATAATATAAAAAAAGTCGAAAAAAAAAGTTGCTCAATGAGAAGACCCCCTTAAGCCCTCATCTATAATCAATTACAAGTTATAGCTTTGAACAAATTTTAATCATCTCGCTTTTTCTGCATAAAAATAAGCGTAGGAAAAACAGTTAAGAGCCATTTTTTCACATATTTCTCAACTGATTTTGAAAATTTTAATGAATTATAATGCGGAGAAGGACTGCACCGACTTTATTTAAAAGATTTTTTTGCAAAATTTTTATTAAGAAAAATTGTTTTACAAATTCTTGTGAAAAGGTCGAATTTCGGCCACTGTCGAACTCTAGTAATTATAAATATGCAAACAAAAAACTGATTAAATTTCGACCCAAGGCGATACTAGCACATTTTAAGTCTCTGAAGTTCTTTTTGAAAGGTCTTTTTTGTGCCTTTCCGAAAAAAGATTAAAAAATCAACCTTTTAAGTAGTCGTAGAGGCTTTAAACGTTATTAAAAAATATTCCCTGTAAAATTTCACTATAAATCACTTATACCATTTTGTCTACAATTTACTTTTTTAAAGAAATATTTAAAGTTTTTACTTGCAAACTTAAACCGCTTACATGTTCTTATGAATCAGCTGAAGAAATATTCATTGCATACATTCATTTGGGCACTATATTTCGTCAGAAGATAGGTAGACTTTTACAATAAACAATTAAAAACTTACTTGTTTTATCTTTTGATTATAATAGTGTCCAAAAGTATGCAATGAACTTTTCTTAAAATTATACGCTTTACTTAAATATGATGAAGTGTTTTAATTTATTAAGTAATAAAAACTTATTTTTCATCTACATAAAATTAACCTGTAGGCAAATCGTGTCCGGCGAGATTTATAATGAAAATTTACCCGAAATATATTCATAGCTTATTTTAAACCTCTACGACCACTCAACTTCAAATCCTAACTATTTAGACGCAATCTATTAAAACGCCAATAAACGTATGCATTTTTTTTTAGTGAAAACACTTTAGTCGCTATACAACAATACAGCGTATTAAACCGTAAGAAAAACCAACTTTACGCAATCCTAGTGAAACGAAAAAATGCTCAGAACTCTGCAGAAGACTTGCATAGTTCACGAACTAACTATTTCAATTGCACGATTCGTTCATTAATATTTGTTCTTTTATTTTAATTACAAGAGCAGAGTCTGATCAAAATGAACGAGAGAAAAAAATTATCAAGTAATGGTTTGAGTCTAAACTAGCAGACCTAACGAAATAAAAAGTCTTAAATGTTGACGAAGGAAATAATCTACAATGGTTTGTGTCCAGAATTTTTTGAAGTGAAACTGCTTTAGCCACGTATAGAGCAAGACGGCGAATTGAAACGGGGAATAAGACTGAACTAAAAGATTTATAACCACGGCAAAATTTTTGCTTCTAATGTTACGCCTAAAGCACTTTAGAATGTTGATTGCATTGCATGACAGCTAAATGGATTGTATCTACTTTAAATGCCCAAAATTGTCTCGTCTAAATAAAATCAAGATTATATCGATTCATAACATGGAAGCCTAATCTTCCGAACAACTCTAAAACAGCAAACTGTCATTTGACGTTTCTTCACAAAAAATTTGTCGTTTCTTCACAAAAAATCTTCAATTTTCTTTTTGTTTTGTTACCAACCAATTCGCCGCAAATTGCCAGTTGCCCATTTCAAATACTTTTTTGGATTCAAGTGACACTTTTACCGTTTTTTTTAACATAATCTGTGCTTTTTTTATGTGTTGTACTGTGTCATGTGTGTTCGAAATGAAAACGTTCTATAATGAAAATGTTTCGATAGATGATTATGATAATAATAATAATACTACTAACAATAATGATGTTTACCATGACTGTATCAATGAAACAGCTACGATGACAATGATGACGATGATGATAATGTTGATGATGATATTGATGCTGATGATGTGAATCATGTTGATATGATGTTTATGCATATGAGCACACTGCCGATTATTATTATTATTATTACTATGGTTATGACTATAACTTTGACTCTATCATTTAATATAATAATAATTGTTATAATGTCTTCATGTCTGCTTAAAGCAATTATGTTTATGATTTTGCCGACAGTTCAAAGCTTTTAGCAAATGTCCTTGTGTAACCAAGATTTTTACACTTGACTGTATAACTTTTTTTGGTACTTATGTTGGTAATTAATTTGCAAATTTTCTTCATCTATTTGTTTGGCAAAACTTTTTGTTGATTTTATAATATTTATACATTAATAAGTTTTCATCATTTGTAATTGATTTTATGTTATCATTTGTGGCAAAAGCTGCCGCTGGCTATGATGACAGTAATAATTTTTTGTAATTAATATTAATATTGAAATATAATTATAACAACTTAAAAGAGTACTTAAAGTTAATAAGAAGCTGTACAAGTAAGATTTGTATATGTGTTTGATTTTCTTATTTGTGTTGATTAGCTGTGAAACGCTGACAGCGAGTACTTGATTGGCTTGTCATAGACATTTATATAGGTTTGTAAAGAAAACATGGTAAGCAAGATTCTGCTAAATTCTTGGAATATATGTGTAGTGTTGTGGAGAAGCAGAATATTTCTTACTAAAAAGGCTGTAAGTAATAAATAGATTGGTTATGGCAGTTCAAGGTTTACTTTTTATGCAAAGACATTCCATTAAAGTTTTATTCCTCAGTGTTAGATTTTGTTTTTGCAACAACAAAACATGCAACTTTTGGTCAGTAAATTATTTTCTTCATCAATTTTCTTTCTAAAAGCGACAGCATGCCACATTTTTTACAATATTTTTTTTTTTTAATTTACTAGCAATAAATTTTTGTCAACACAGCTTATTTAATTAAAATTCTAATTTTATTTTTAAATAAATTTTTTATTTTTAAATTTAAATTTTAAATAGAACCACTTGAATTTTTGAAAGTAAAAACTTTTAATAAACAAAGCAAACGCTTAAAGAATTACATATGTAAACTTTCAGTAAAAGCTGTACAGCATTGTCCTTTTAAATGTCCTTTCTTTAGAGCACATAATCAAAATCATTTTATTTGTAAAACTTGCACCTTCAAAAGCTTCCATTTCACTGCTTTTGACATAGTAGCTAATACTTTTCTAGATAAGCTACAACGTATTTTTCTCATTTCACTTACATCTCCACCTTCACCACCCCCCATCAACTCACTGCCTCCACTCTCTAGCATACAACAAAAACTTCCACTTCCTTGCGCTTCCAACACTTCTTTTGTAGTTGTGCCAAAAAATAATGCTATGAACGCAATCTTGCTATACAAAGTAGCAAGTAGCTGCCAAGTATTTAAAAATTCATTTTGATATTATTAAAGGCACGACGAGTTCGAGCAGCTAACGGCACTGAGTGGTAAAATTAAATTTTTGACAGCATAAAACTGACTTTTATTTCCTTCACGCATACGCACACACACACAAAAGACTCAGCTTAAGTGAGTGATTTCATAAAGTACATCATAAGCTGTGAAATATTATGAGTACGAAATTTCTTTAGTGTGTGAATTTAACTAATTTGCAAAAGTGTAATATTAAAATATAACTTTGATGGAGAGAAAAACGTTTTTTTATGAGATTTCTACAAAACAGAACTATGCTGCTTTTCACTTTGCCCCTAATACTGACGCCTTGATGCTGTCAAATTTCTATATTTTTTTAAGAAACAATAAAAATTATGAAATATTTAAACCATATGACTTTTTGATTTTATAACTGTTATCTATGAAATTATGAATAGTTACAAATGCTTAACTTCTAGTTATATAGATTCAAGAAATAAATGAAAAAAATATACTCTTGCATGATTGTATAGAACCTCTACGGCATGAAACTATTAGTTGTTTCACTACTTGAAATAAGCAGTTGTATTCATATTGAAAGATAAATCAAACGAAGGAGCTCAACAAACGTTTGTTTTTTCTGTCATTTAGAAAATAAAAACCATTTGAATACGACTTCAATTCAAAAACAAAGATGCAACTGTGTATTTCAAGTTGTGCAAAACCTATATATATTTTTAATATACGTCGAATTTGGTTCAGAAGCACGAAATAAAATCCTGAACCACCTGACAAAATGAATACATTGTATTTCGATTTTTTATCATAAATTTTTCTACCAACATATTTTCGATCAAAATAACATTAAGGATTTCTAGATATTTGGTTTGGTGAAACAAGTAATCAATAATTATCGATATTTTTCGATAAAAATTTAACTATATATCGATTTTTTATCAAAAATATTTTGCCAAAATTTTTCGATCCAAAAACATTTAAGATTTTTAACAATATCATTGTAAAAATCTATAATTATCGTAATTTTTCGATAAAAATTAAATTATACATCGATTTTTTATCACATATTTTAAGTAACACTTTTCAATCAATATAATATAAAAGATTTTTAGACTTTTTTCAATCAATTATTATCGATTTATTTTAAAATTCTTAAAAAACGTCTTCTTTAAGAATTATATTTTGAGCTTTATGCCAAATAATTCATGAAGTAACAGGTAGCTACAACAACAAACATCTTTCTGTGTAGAACCGAGCAGTCTAGACCGTGATTTCATCGGACGCTACTCCGACTCATCATTAGTCTCTGTGGTTCATGCAGTCCACTCACTTTGAGCAGCTAAGAATTATCGTAAATTTATCGATTACCCAAAATTTTTTCGATCTAGATAAAATGAAAGATTTTAAAATATTTTTTCGATAACTAAAATAATCAATTATTGTCGAGATTTTTAAAAATTTTTTTCGATCAACAATAAAAATCATTAATTATCGATACTTTTCAATAAAAATGTAATTATAAAACGATTTTTAATCAAAAATTTTGAACCAAAAATTTTTCGATCAAAATAAAATTGAAGATTTTTAAAATCTTTTTTCGATAAACTATAAAAATCAATAATTATCGATATATTTCGATAAAAATTTAGTCGGATTTTATCGATTTTTAAGCAAAATTTTTCAATTAAAATAAACTTAAAGATTTTTATGTATATCTTCGATCAATAATAAAAATCAATAACTATCGATATTTTTGGTATTTTTCGATAAAAATTTTCTTAAACATACATTTTTAAACATTTTTTTCACAAATTTCTTCGAGATTTTTAAATATTTTTTCGATTAATAATAATAATCAATTATTATCGATATTTTTCTATAAAAATTAATGTAAATTAATTAAAATTAATTAATTAATAAATTAATTAAAATTAATGTATTACTATTCGTACAGTAATTTTGTACCAATGTTTTTTCACAATAAAAAATATTAAAGCTTTTTAAATATTTCTTTCAATCAACAATAAAACTCAATTAATAACGATATTTTACGAAAAAAATTTAATTAATAATTAAACTGTATCTATCGATTTTTTATCAATAGTTTTGTTCCAATGTTTTATCAATAAAAAATATTAAAGCTTTTTAAATATTTCTTTGGATAAACATAAAAACTCAATATATATCGATATTTTTCGATAAAAATTTTTTAAACATACATCGATTTTTTATCACAAATTTCTTCGATCTGGATTAAATTCAAGATTTTTAAATATTTTTCGATCAACAATAAAACTCAATGATTATCGATATTTTTCGATAAAAATTTAATTGATATTTATTATCCATAATTTTGTTCCAATGTTTTATCAATAAAATATTTTAAAGCTTTTTTAATATTTCTTTGGATCAATATTAAAACTCAATAAATATCGATATATTTCGATAAAAATTTAATATTATATCGATTTTTTTATCACAAATTTTTGCCCAAAATTTTTTTCGACTAGATCTAATGAAAGATTTTCAAATATTTCTTTCGATCAATTTATTATGTATCGATTTTTTATCAACAGTTTTTTACCAACATTTCAATCAAAATAAAATTAAAGATTTTTGCATATTCTATTCGATCAACAATACAAATCAACAGCCATCGATATTTTTCGATAAAAAATTTGTACATATTAATATGACTTTTTTTATCAAAAATTTTTTACTAACCTGTTTTTGATCAAAGTAAAATGGAAGACTGCTAAATTTTTTTTCGATCAATAGTGAAATAGTGAATAATTATCGATATTTTTCGATAAAAATTAGAAAAATATATTAGTTTTTATCGAAAAATGTTTACCAACATTTCTTTATCAAAATATATGAAAGATTTAAATAGTTTTTCGTTCGATAATTATCGATTTTCCGATAACAATTAAAGCATTTTAAGCGTTTTTTGCCGAAAGTTTGAGCAGACAGAATTTTTAACGAGCTAAAATAAAATTAACGATTTTTAGAAATTTTTTGGGTGTTTTACAATAAAAATTTAATTTTATATCGTTTTTTTTATTAAAAATTATTTTCCCAAATTTTTTTGATCAAAACAAAATTAAAAATTTTTAACAATTTTTTCTTTTAGTGATTAAATCAATAAATATCGTTATTTTTCAATAACAATTAATTTATACACATATCGATTTTTTTCAAATTTTTCAAATATCAAATATTTTTTCCAACATTTCTTCGATCAAAATAAATATCATTAAGGTACTATTACAGTGTGAAAAAAATGAAAAATAATTTTTTGTTTTTTTTTAGAATCTGGTTCCTTAAGGTCTTAAGAATGTGTATATGAAATTTTAGAAAAAAATATCGCATTAAACAAAAGATATAACAAACATTACATTCGTATGTCGCCCATTTATTCATATATAATCGTTCATGAAGAAAATTTAATCGCGTTTTTCTCGAAACAAGTTTTTTCGAATTGGTTTCTAAGATATCTCGAGTTCTGCTTGATCGATTTCGATGAATCTTGATTCATTGTGATCTTCATAGACTCTGTTAAGCACTCTACCTATAAAATTTTGTTTTTTACGGCAAAGAATTTCTGCCAAAAAGAGGGGTTTTTTGTAAATTTATTTTTCAACGCATGACATATTTTTTGTTGTTTTTGTTTTTTTATTTGCGTAGGTAGAGTGCTCAACTACAACCTTTTACTGAAGAATGCACTTTGATTTTTTACTTTCCGACGCCTTGGAAATGCTGGAGACGAGAAACCAACTAACAACCTTTTTTTAAACACGCCAACTTCAACGTCCTCTAGAAAATAAACAACAAATACAAAAACCAAAAAAATATTTTTTTTTATATTATCAACTTTAACTGTACATAATGTAAATAAATTTGAATAAAATAATTGTATAATACTATGTAAAAAAAATTAACAAAAAATGTGTTGTTTACAATAGCTTCACACTGTAATAGTACCTTAAGCAAAAAACGTATTTCCATATTACCGAGGCATCAAAAAAGTTGAAATGTAGCTATCAATATATTACTTGATTGAAAAATTCAATCAATGATTTAGATCAAAACCATATCAATCAATTCTAAATTTCTACTTGTGGCCACTCGATAAATGACGATTTTTAATTTTATTTAAAAAATCATATTTTCCATATTTCATATTTTTTATTCAAAATAAAATATTTTCATTCCATAATCAATTTCTACATAATATTGTAAAAAAAAATGAGCAATTTTTATTTATATTGGAAAAATTTTAACTGATTTTAATTTTCAAATGAAAAAATATCGATTGATTAAGTTTTAATTTTGATCGAAAACTTTATTTAAATGATTATTGATTTATTTTTAACCGAAAATGAACTCTCAATGAGTTATTTTTACTTTTAATCGGAAAAATATCAATCAAGAGTTGATTTTTTTCTTAACCGAAAACATACACATCAATTATTCTTATTTTCGCAAACATATCGATAATTTTCATTGAAGAAAATATTGATTAATAGCTGAATTTTAAGTTTGATTAAAAAATATCAGTCAATGATTCATTTTAATCAAAAATGTCTCTTATAATAAGAAATTTTTATAATAAGTTGATTCGTTGATTGATTTTTATGTCGATTTCAAAAACGAAGTACTTTTTGAACTTCTGTTGTCTTGAGTTCAGTTCACATAGTATATTTGAACAGAGTGGTATGTCAAGATCTCCAGGATTAATTTTCAAATTTACTTTTCTTGAACGTTATGTGAGTCGGCAACCAAGGCAATATGAGATAAATAATGTTTAAAGTTTTAAAGAAAATTTTTTTGGCATAATTTTAAAACCCCTTCATGAAACAAGTTTTTACTATAACACTTTTACAAGAAAGTAAAGTCTGTGCCAGTACAAAAAGTTGTATTCAAGTTTCATAAAAATTATTATGAAATACACGCATTTGTGTTTATATTAAACAGTAGTAAGCATCAATTTTGTTTTTAGTCTATTACAAGAACATTTTTCTCAAGAACTCAACGATGATGGCCCAAAACATGCCATTTAAATTGAAAAAAAATGAATGTTTAAATAACGCCATTGCGTTACTAAAACAAATATCCTGTTCAAAAATAGACACACACACACATACACACACTCGCACACAGCAGACAAACCACGACAAAGTTCAACAGTTACAAAACCCATGAAAACTAAACTTAAAACTAAACAAAATTTATAAAATATCTGCATAAAAAACCACGCATGAAAAACCACTTTCAACAGCACGAACTCAGCAAAATTTGCAACAAATTTTCTACATGCAACATGCAGGAATGCATAAAATTACAACAAAAAAAAAAAAATTGGCTTAAAAATTGTTAATTGAAATTCGAAAATTGCTTTTAATGGCGGCGATTTGTGGAAATTTAGAGAGGAGATGTATAGGTAAGCGACCAAAAGGTAAGCGATATGTTTTAGATGGGTTTTTGTGCTGTGATAGCGTGCTTATTTGCTGAGCAGGGCAATTGTGGATTGAAAAGTGTTTTTATTGGCTTTAGCTGAATCAAGCAACACGATTGGAATATTTTTTTTACTTTGTTTTTTTTTTTTTTGTAATACATAATTTCTAAAACATTCTAAAACATTTCTCTCCACAAAATCCTTAACAATATTCAGTTCTCTAAATCTAAATCTCTTCTTTAAATATTTCATCTGATTACATTTTTTGCCACTTTATCTTCAATGTCTTTCTATATTTTCTTATTTTACTTTGTCTTCGCTGCTTTTAACCTTTATAATTATATTAAAATAATTTATTTTTAATTATATTTTTATTTATATTTACATCTTTGTTAAGTCTGTACTGCTGTTTTACAATTACTTGTCATTTTGTATTGTTTACTATTAAATCTTAAGCAAATTACATGTATCATGCTTTGTACTTGAAAAGAACATGGTTCTTATTGTACCAATGAAAATCAATTAATAATAATAATTTTGTTTTCGTTTTTGTTTCGAGTGCTTAAATTTGTCCAAGAAATATTGATTTTATAAAATTTTATAAAAACTTTTTCAACTGACAACTCACCACTTTAAATCAATGCATGAATTCTGTGTCGACGATATGACAAAAATAAAAATATTCATTTACAATAATGCAAATAAAATACTTCCTTCCATTTCCTGCAGCACTTTCCTCACAAAAAAAAAAAAAAAAAAAAAAAAAAACACGAAAAGAAAAGCAAAAAGAAATACATCGTAAAGTTGCCAGCAAAACGCCAACAAAGTACAATAATTTTGCTGACATCAACACGCAGGGGACACATAATAATTTAAGGACCGTTTTCATGTTTCAACTATATGACCTGCTCGATCTACGCACCAACAACGACGTGCATTGTGCCGGAATGAATCGGCGTCAAGTGAGTAACAACAGCAACCTCTGTACAGCCGAACCCCCACTGCCATTCACTCTTGTCCCCAAGGCTCTACCGGGCGGTATATTGGATTATGCGCCTCGAGGGCGAAGCATATTAAAAACGTTAACTATGCTGCAAAACGATGCTCGAGTTGACCAAATAAAATGGACAGTAAAATAAAAGCACAGCATAAGTTCAGGCAGATATGAAAAATAAACAGAAATCATATCGGCCAAAGGGTACAAAAAAAAATGTTGTTGTTGTTGTAGGGCTTGTTTGCATTGATATCGAAGTTAACCTGTTTTTTGTTTTTTTTTTTTTTTTGTTTGTCTTATTTTACGATTACATGAAGAACGTAAAAAATTCTTCAACATATACATAAAAACATTCATTATTTGTTATTCATAATATTTGTTAATGCATAATTTTTTTTCCATATTCACCCAAAAATATGCAATAAATAGTGAATTAATGTAAATATATTGTTATACATGGAGTCAAATCTACGAAGTCGTTTAAAACTTTTTGAAAATTTAAGTTTTTTTAAACAAGCTACTGATTTCATTGAATAATTCAGAGAAGTATTCGAATATATTTAAAAAAAAATATAAAATAACTCACTTGTCACTTTTTTGGTTCACGCTAATCTCCGGCACCATCCAAGACATTTCAATAAAATTTTGTAAAAGCGAATGTTTGTTATGCCCAAAATCTGAAAGGTCAATCAAAAGATCTGCACTATTGAAAATTTTTGGAATCCACTCACGGACACGCCTACCTCCCATACAAAACAAAAATGTCTTCGAAAAATGGGCATCATCCGCTCACTGACAAGCCCACCTCCCATACAATTACCTCCCATACAATTAAAAAAAAAAAAAAATGAAAAACTCAATAAATAAGCTCATGTTGAACGTATAGAGAAAAAATTTGATACGAATGTATTTTATCCGCCCACGGACACGCCCACCTCTCATACAACCAAAAATTAAAAACTCAATAAACAAGCTAACGTTTAACGTACAGAGAAAAAATTTGATACGAATGTATTTTATATGAAAAAAATACGTTTTTGAAAAATGTATGTTATCCGCCCACGGACACGCCCACCTCTCATACAACCAAAAATTAAAAACTCAATAAACAAGCTAACGTTTATCGTATAGAGATAAAATTTGGTACGTGTTTATTTTATATAAAAAAAAACACTTCTTCGAAAAATGGATGTCATCCGCCCACGGACACGCCCACCTTCCATACAACTCAAAAATTTAAAACTCAATAAATAAGCTTATATGTAGTTTACAGAGATAAAATTTGATTCGTATGTTTTTTTATAACAAACCGAAGATGTTTTTGAGAAATGGGTATCATCTGCCCACGGACACGCCCACCTCCCATACAACCCACCTCCCATATAATGAAAAAATTGAAAACTCAATAAATCAGCTCCTGTTTAACCTAGAGAGATTAAATTATGTTGGTATGTTTTTATAACAAACCAAAGACTTTTTTGAGAAATGGGTGTCATGCAACCACGGACACGCCCATCTCCCAAACAACCCAAAAATTTTAAACTCAATAACGTTTAACGCTCACGTTTAACCTACAGAGATAAAATTTGGTACGAATGTATTCTATATCAAAAAAACAGATGTTTTCGAAAAATGAAAGTCATCCGCCCACGGATACGCCCATCTCCCATACAACCCAACAATTTAAAACTCAATAAATTAGCTCATGTTTAACCTACAGAGATAAAATTTGGTACGTATGCATTTTATAACACAACAAAGATGAATTTGAAAAATGGATGTCATCCAACCACGGACACGCCCATCTACCATAAAACCCAAAACTTGAAAACTCAATAGATAAGCTTATATTTAATCTACAGAGATAAAATTTGGTATGCATGTTTTTTTTAACAAACCAAAGATGATTTTGAAAAATGGATGTCATTTGCCCATGGACACGCCCACTTCCCATACAACCCAAAAATTAAAAACGCAATACATAAGATTATGTTTAACCTACATAGATAAAATTTGGTACGTATCAATTTTATATCTTTTTTCATCTGCCTACGGCCACGCCCACCTCCCATACAACTCAAAAATTTAAAACTCAATAAATTAGCTTATGTTTAACGTACAGAGACAAAATTTGGTATCAAAACAAAGATGTCTTCGAAAAATAGGTGTCATTCCCACACGGACACGCCCACCTACCATAAAACCCAAAAATTTAAAACTCAATACATAAGCTAATATGTAGTTCACAGAGATAAAATTTGGTTCGTATGTTTTTTATAACAAACCGCAGATGTTTTTGAGAAATGGGTCATCCGCCCACAGACACGCCACCTCCCATATAATGCAAAAATTGAAAACTCAATAAATAAGCTCCTGTTTAACCTAGAGAGATAAAATTATGTTCATATGTTTTTTATAACAAACCAAAGACGTTTTTGAGAAATGGGTGTCATACACCCACGAACACGCCCATCTCCCCATACAATGCAAAAATTTAAAACTCAATAAATACGCTTGTGTTTAACCCACAGAAGTACATGTAAGTATGCATGTATTTTATACCAAAAAAAAAGATTATTTCAAAAAATGGATGTCACCCGCTCACGAACACGTTTACCTCCCATATAACCCAAAAATTCAATACTCAATAAATAAGCTTATATTTAACCTAGAGAAATAAAATGTGATTAGTATTTTTTTTATAACAAAAATAAAGATGTTTTTGAAAAAATGTTTGTCATACGCCCACGGATACGCCCACCTCCCATATAATGCAAAAATTTAAAGTTCAATAAATAAGCTTATGTTTCCCCTACAGAGATAAAATTTGGTACGTTTGTATTTTTTAACAAAAAAAAGATGGTTTTGAAAAATGGGTGCCATCCAACCACGGACACGTCCACCTCCCATACAAACCAAAAATAGAAAACTCAATAAATAAGCTGATGTTTAACCTACAGAGTTAAAATTTGGTATGCATGTATTTTATACCAAAAATAAGATGCATTCTAAAATTGGTCGTAATCCGTTCACGAACACGCCTACCTGCCATATAACCCACAATAGCGAAAATACTATGAAGATATTGACATGTGAGCTACAGGAATAAAACTTGCAATTTTTATAAAGTTTTGTAGATTTTTCATCAAAATTGTAATGCATATAAAATATGTGCTTCATCCGCTTACGGACACGCCCATTTTTAATACTATTATTGTATTTTGAAAAAGTAGGTTTAGCGGATTTCATAGTCGGACTAGACCGACTTTAGACTTTCTTTACTTGTTTTTAACTGGATGTAAAGAAGTTTAGTTTGGGTGGTAGATAGGCTAGTTTTGAATACGATAGGTGGCGCTGTTGTCGAGATTTAAAATTTTTTTTTAAATTATTTAAACGAACATATTTTTTCAAATTTAAAATTTCATTTAAAAATTCAAAAATTCAAATTTTTCAGATTTTTAAATTTTTGTTTAAAGACTATGGAAATAGTTGAAATGCTTATATAAACGTTTTTTATAAAACAAATCAAACGAGCAACATTTAATAATTGCTTGTATTTTCATAAAATCTGCTGTCAACAGAAAAACTGTGTTTCCTTTAGAAAAAATTAAAAATTTTATGAGGCCTTTAACATGCCTTCGAATATGTATGCACACTTGAACGCTTACAATTATATACATACATACATGCATACAAACATAGGTCAAACAGGGCCGTCATCATGTCAATCGGCGTTGACAATTATTTCCCGAAGGTAAATTCAATTTGTTGTAATTGTAGAGAAAACATTGCTAAAGGCGCTACAGTCAACGACGACAACAACAACAACAACAACAATAACAACAACAACAACAACAACAACAACAACAACAACAACAACAACTACAGCAGTATGAACATAAAAAAAAATACCAACAGGCTCCAAAAATAAAAAGAAATATACCAGCTGACAGCAGGAAATTGCAGCACGCTGTTCTCATTGATGTTTAACATTAAAATTTATATGCGTTGGTATTTATTGTTGTTGTTCTTGTTGTTATTGTTGTTGTTATTGTTGTTGCTATAGGTAAATGTTGAAAGGACGAAAAATTGTCAATTTACTCGAGTTTATGCAGCAAATGTGCCATTTCAATATGAGTGCTGTGTACAATTAAGGACAAAAGCAACAACAACATTAACAGCAGGATAACAGCACAACAACTACAATAACAAGAACAAAATGGCACAATCAGTTGTGTATATTGAATATCCAATGGATTTCAATAATATGCATCTTCTACCTTGCCGCCCAACTTATTCGCCCAATGGACAGCGCTATGTGGCACACGCCTTAGCCGCCCACTGACCCGGCATTGATAAAAAATCTTTTTGAGCCGTATTCAGCGTTCTGGGATTTTGTATTAATCCTTTTCTTGTTGTTGTTGTTGTTGCTGTTGTTCGCATTGTGTTGCTGGGCGGAAGTCAAAAAATCGTTGTTGATTTCGCTGATTGCTGTCGTTGTTGCTGTTGTTGCTGTTGTTGATGTCGATTTTGCTCATTTTTGTTTCAACTGAAATGAGCAGAAAACTCTGCACCTGAATACTTTGTGTCCTGTTGGTGTACGCAGTTTTGTTTTTTTTTTGTGTTACGTATAATTTTTTCTTTTCTTTTTTGTTGTTTGGCGCTTAAAATACAGACTTTTTGCACAGTTTTTACACAATTTTTATACAACTCCTAGCTATGTGCCAAGCTTATTGAAACAAAAAAAAAAAAAAAAAAAAAAAACCGAACAACATTTAATATTGGCATCACTTCGCCTCACTGCATGCGGGTTAAATTAATTAAGCGTGCTGCTCTTGTGTGTCTAGCTGATTGAGTTACGTATCTGGGCGACAAGCACCATGACGGAAGTAATGCCTTTTGCTAGTATTGCCTCCACGTGCCGTTTTGCTGTTTTGATGTTGCTCACTTTTTCATTATATCGTTCAATGGTGCTTGTAATTAATCAACAATTTGTGTTTATTTTTCAATTACTTGCATTGGTTTTTTGTTTTTTTTGGTGTTTTATTGAAAATGTGCCAAAATTTCTGACATTAGGACTGTCACATTGTCACACACACACACACAGTCATACACAATGACTCAGCTCTGTAATTAACAAGAGAAATCAAGAATGAGCAATAAAAATAAATACTCACACAAAATGTTAATGAACTGTAACCAGGGTTGCCACAGCTTAAAACTTTCTTTTACCAAAATTCCCAAAAATATTTCACATTTAAGATAAAAATTTCACATCCACAAAAAAAATATCAAATATGTGTGATCAATCAAAAAAAACGAAATATTTTTACTTGTTTGCATATATTTCATCCAATATATTTGTAATAACAAAAGCTGTGTTTGATGACTCCACTAGATTTAGATTCCTTACTACAGATCAGTAAAAACTGTTTATTGAGGACATTTTTCTCTTTTTACCTCCTCTTACTTGATATTGCTCTTTGTGTTTTGAAGCTGCTCTAAGTTACGCTCTCAGCTGTTTTGTACGCTTATATTTTTTTGTGTTGTAAGTAAGAGTAACATTTAAATAAATCAAGTATTTTGGATCATGTTGAAAAATTCGAAAAATTGAAAAAGCATTAAATAGGTTCTTTGCTTACCTATTTCAACAGTTTAATGAAAACAAGTAATTTTTCTGGCTTATTTCTTAATTTGTTTACTTTTGGCACTGAGTATTTGTCATCGAACATAACTAATATTGTTGTATACCAGTATTCATGTATTTCGGTTTCAAATATTTTAAAACATGTAGCAGATATCATGGTTAAACGAGAAATTTCCAATGATTTTTCTTAACAGTGTTTGGAACTTAAAATTCAACTTCTGAAAAGCACTTTATTTTTGTTGCGATGATATTGAAGAAAACGAGTAATATTGAGTTTGAGTTTTACGGTCTTTGGTACTACCCCATTTTTATATTTTAAATACCTGTTTTCAATGTCACTGTCTGGAGAATCTGAATCTTGTTTTTGTGCATGACACGTAACCGCGACTCTAATCCTTTAACCTTAAAATGTAATTAAATTATTAAGTATTACGATAGTACAAATTTAAAACTGTTCTTTCCAATATGATGAAGGCCAATAATTTAAATACGTTTTTAAAACTAATTGGAGTTCGATAGTGGCCGAAATTCGACCTTTTCACTTTCATTCTCTCGATACAAAATTAATGTGAAAAACAAATATTCTTCAGAAAAAATTTGGCCAAAAATTTTTTCAAAAAATAGTCGGTGCACTCGTTCTCCGCACTTTGATTCATTTAAAAGAAATTAATCAAAATCGGCTAGAAACACGTGAGAAAATGGTTTTTTTTTATTTTCCCAACGCCTATTTATATATAGATAAAAAAAGAGACGATCATTTAAGGGCGGTAAGGTTTTTAACCATTTTTTATATGAATGCTCAACATCTCTAGAACATTGTGTCAAAATTTGAAGTCAATCCGAGTAAAACTAACGGAGGTAAAAATTTTTAAGTAAGTGTACCTCGAACGTACAAACGTACGTGTACAAAACTTTAAAGTAGTTTTCCCACAAGTTGTGTTTTCAAAGTCTGTGTTCATTGCCAGTCTTTTAGAAACTACTTGACCGACTCATCTCAAACTTGGTACACATTTTCTACATATAATACATTCCTCCAACGTTGACTAAATTTTAATGGTTTTTGATTTCAAATAATTTCCGACCGAGACATAGTGAACACCGCAAATTGCTATTTTTCCAAGACGCTCTGGGAAAAGCTCTGTCACCAGCTAGTGTTTCAATATTTCCGGAAGAAAAAGAGTATTGTTAAAAGTACACTCAATAATGTACAAAAGATTTTAATAAATTTGCTTAATCCATACTCTTAAAAAAATTCACAAAAAAAGTGTTTTTTACGCTGAAACCCTTACTTCGCCCTTAAGCTTTTGAGAAATTTTCATAAAAATGTTTTTCGTTTTCACTAGAAATTTTACCAAAATGAAACTTAATTTCACATTTTTACATCGAAAAAAAAATTTACCAGTTTTGGTAAATTTTTCACATTCTGGCAACGCTGTACATGACACGTAACCGCGACTCTAATCCTTTAACCTTAAAATGTAATTAAATTATTAACAATTACGATAGTACAAATTTAAAACTGTTCTTTCCAATATGATGAAGGCCAATAATTTTAATACGTTTTTAAAACTAATTGGAGTTCGATAGTGGCCGAAATTCGACCTTTTCACTTTCATTCTCTCGATACAAAATTAATGTGAAAAACAAATATTCTTCAGAAAAAATTTGGCCAAAAATTTTTTCAAAAAATAGTCGGTGCACTCGTTCTCCGCACTTTGATTCATTTAAAAGAAATTAATCAAAATCGGCTAGAAACACGTGAGAAAATGGTTTTTTTTTATTTTCCCAACGCCTATTTATATATAGATAAAAAAAGAGACGATCATTTAAGGGCGGTAAGGTTTTTAACCATTTTTTTTATGAATGCTCAACATCTCTAGAACATTGTGTCAAAATTTGAAGTCAATCCGAGTAAAACTAAAGGAGGTACAAATTTTTAAGTAAGTGTACCTCGAACGTACAAACGTACGTGTACAAAACTTTAAAGTAGTTTTCCCACAAGTTGTGTTTTTAAAGTCCGTGTTCATTGCCAGTCTTTTAGAAACTACTTGACTGACTCATCTCAAACTTGGTACACATTTTCTACATATAATACATTCCTCCAACGTTGACTAAATTTTAATGGTTTTTGATTTCAAATAATTTCCGACCGAGACATAGTGAACACCGCAAATTGCTATTTTTCCAAGACGCTCTGGGAAAAGCTCTGTCACCAGCTTGTGTTTCAATATTTCCGGAAGAAAAAGAGTATTGTTAAAAGTACACTCAATAATGTACAAAAGATTTTAATAAATTTGCTCAATCCATACTCTTAAAAAAATTCACAAAAAAAGTGTTTTTTACGCTGAAACCCTTACTTCGCCCTTAAGCTTTTGAGAAATTTTCATAGAAATGTTTTTCGTTTTCACTAGAAATTTTACCAAAATAAAACTTAATTTCACATTTTCACATCGAAAAAAAAATTTACCAGTTTTGGTAAATTCTTCACATGCTGGCAACGCTGTCTGTAACTGAATTTTAAGATTTCCACAATTTTGCTCGTGAATCACGAGTCGTGATACACAATAAATAAATAACATTAATTAAAAATTTGGGCTTGATTTATAAGAATACATAAAGCTTAAGAAAAAATTCTTCGACTTTTTATACCCTAAACCAGAAAGGTCAGGGTATATTAACTTTGTGCAAACGTTTGTAACGCATAGAACAAAGCGAGTCCGGTATAGAAAAGTATATATATTCTTGATCAGCGTCACCTCGTGAGTCGAGCTATTCATGTCCGTCCGTCCGTCCGTCCGTCTGTCCGGCTGTGTGTTTTCCGTATACACAGGATAAGAAGAAGGAGTAGAGATAATTGAATGAAACTTGGTACACTTAGTCACATGCATCCAAGGATCTGCACTATTGAATATTTTTGGAATCCGCCCACGGACACGCCGACCTCCCATACTACGCAAAAATTGAAAACTGCATAACTCAGCTCATAGTTAACCTACAACAATAAAATTTGGTGTGTATGTGTTTAATACCAACATAAAGATGTCTTCGAAAAATGGACGTCATCCGCTCACGGACACGCCCACCTCCCATACAACCCAAAAATTGAAAACGCAATAAATAAGCCTGTGTTTAACTTAAAGAGCTTAAATTTGGCACATATGTTTTTCATAACAAAACGAAAATGGTTTTGAAAAACGGACATCATACGCCCACGGACACGCCTACCTCCCATACAACGCAAAAATTGAAAACTGCATAACTCAGCTCATAGTGAACTTACAACAATAAAATTTGGTGTGTATGTGTTTTATACCAACATAAAGATGTCTTCGAATAATGGACGTCATTTGCTCATGGACAAGCCCACCTCCCATACAACCCAAAAATTGAAAACGCAATAAATAAGCCTGTGTTTAACCTACAGAGCTAAAATGTGGCACATATGTTTTTTATGACAAGACAAAGATGGTTTTGAAAAATGGACGTCATCCGCCTACGGACACGCCTACCACCCATACAACCCAAAAAGTTTAAAACTCAATTAATAAGGTTATGTTTGGCATAGAGAAATTAAATTTGGTATGTATGTATTTTATACCAAAACTAAGGTGTGTTCAAAAATTGGGAGTAATCCGACCATGAACTCGCCCACCTCCCATAGCGAAAGCACAATAAAGGCATTAACTGTGAGCTACAGGAATAAAACTTAGTATGTGTAAATTTTTCATCAACATATAAATGCATATAAAATATAGGCTTCATCCGCCCACGGACACGCTCATTTCCAATCCGGTTAAAATCCCTAAAATTAAATACCCCTCTTGGCATTTCACACCCTCTGCTATAAACACATCCCTTCGTCAATTTAACAAGCCCTCTACCCCTGCCATCATCTTTCAATCCAAATTCCGTGAAATTAAAGAAACCCTCTCAAACTTTACACTTTTATACACTGATGGCTCCAAATATGACATAACTGCAGCTACAGCATAACTACTGAAAACAGCTTTTTAAAAATATCTCACCTTCCAATCTATTCCACAACCCTTTCCGCAGAAATTATAGCCATTTATGAAGCTACAACCTACGCTGCCAACCATTCCTCCAAATTTGCTATATGTTCCGACTCACTCTCGTCTCTGGACGCAATACTAAATTCAAATAATAACGAATATTACCCCTCACTTATAAGAGACATTCTCATTGACAATTTTCCTAATATAATTTTAATTTGGACACCTGGACACTCTGGAATACCCGGTAATGAATTTGCAGATTCGGCTGCTAAATTTGCATGCAAAGCTCCGCTTACTTTAACTGAAAACTTTAGCAGCAAAGATATTAACAACTTTTTAAAAACACATTTCAAATTAGACCATATATTATCTTGGCGTCACACATCCCAATGGTACCAACAAATAAACATAAACAAAAATAACATTAACACATTTCTCAAAGACATCCAAAGAGACAGCTTATCCAGAAGGGATATTATAAAATTTGAACGCTTAAGACTAGGTCACTCATCCTTAACTCATAGACACCTTCTAGATCGTCAAATTTCTTCTTTATGCCAATATTGTAACACAAATTCTCCTATATCTTTACTGCATATCCTTGATGAATGCCCACACTTCGATAGCCCCAGATTAAATTTTTTCCCTAACACTCTTCCTTCATCTACTCTTTCTTCTCCTACTTTAGATAAAATAACAAATATGATCAGTTTCCTCAAATGTTCCAAAATATTTTCACTTATTTAATTTAATTATTATATATTTATATATATATATTTTTATATATTATATATTTAATCATACATTTATATTAATATTAAATTAGTTCTCTTTTCAAAGCTGAAGGCCATCGTTGCTACTGCTTTCTTTTCCTTTTGTTAGTTTCTAATTTTAATTATAAGCTAACTTGTAATAAATAAAAAAATAAATAAATAAATAGCTCAAAATCACTCCCAAAATGAATTGGTTTGGAATTGTTTTCAGCTCAAATTCCTCTTGTGAATGTAATACATTATATATATATATTATACATATATATATATACAATATAAACTATTTGAAAGAAGAAAAAGAGAAGGGCGCGGGAAAAATAAAGCCATCTGTTAAATTTTAGAAAAAACACACGCTTGACGGCTCGCCCAAAATAGCCTAAAAATTATAGTGAGATAAGGATTTTTAAAAAAAAATTTTAAAACATTTGTGCTCATTCTTGAGACATATGGGTGATTTCTAAAAAAAACATGTATTTTCAAAAAAAAAAAAAAAACTTAACAAAATGTCCCTTAAGAGAAATAACGTTTTTTTTATCAAACATTTTATTTGTACTTAAGGTGGGACATAACATTCGCGGCAGAGAAAACAGACCTTTTTCAAAAATTCATAACTGACAATCAGTCAAAAACAAACATTTGTCAATACAATATATTTTTCACTCCAACATGATTTTATACTGGGAGTCACAAAAATTGTTCAATCTGGAAAAAAAATTAATTTTTTTTAAATCTTATCAAAATTGGTTATCGTATGACAGGAGCTTTTTTTGAAATTTTTTATATTCCAAGTGTGTGTTTTTTCGAAAAAAAGATTGACTTTAAAAATTCATAAAAAATCGAAAAAAAAAATTTTAAAAAACGCTCTTTACTTTAATTTTAAAACTTAAAAGTTTAAAAAAACTTTAAAAACAATACAAAAAACAAATTTCGTCAAAAAATTAACTTTAAAGTTTAAAAGAACTTTAAAAAAATACAAAAAAAAAAAACAAATTCGTCAAAAAATGAACCCGCTAGTGCCGCAACCAGTACAAAAAACATGGTTTCGAGATAAACGCGTACAAAGTTTGTGAACAAAGAGAAAAAAGGTGAAAATAAAAAATGAGCTCTCACTAACCCAGCTATAACTTTTGAACCCGTAAGAATTTTTCCATGAAATTTTTTTTCTTAGAGTTTTAAGAATATTTACCAAAATACAAAATTTTAAAAAAATAATTATATAAAAAATTTCGATTTAAAAAAACGGCCAATGTCATGTTCCCCCTTAAAAAAGCTTGCTGATATATTTCATCATAGCGTTTTGTTAATGTGTGTATCTCTAATAATGTTTTTGTTGTTTATGTTGATGGTTGTTATTTCTTACTATAAACGTTATTGAATGTTTATTTGTTTGTTTGTTTGTTTGCTCGTCTGTTGTTTGCTTATTTGCATTCTATCAACATTGCATTAAAAAGGACTTGTTCATGCAAGCAGCAAACTTGCACATTTTATTGCAAGACGTATGCGTTGCATTGTTTTGTCAGTCAAATAGCAGCAACAACAAGAACAACAACAACAACAACAACAACAACAACAACAACAACAACAACAACAACAACAACAACAACATTCAGAACTGATGTTATAAAAAATGTCACAAGAAATAAAATTTAACAAATTCGCATTTGTTTGTCTTGTTCATAGATATAACTTTTGTTTTTTTTTTGCCATTTAGTTGCAATTTGTATTGTTTGTGTGTGTGTGTGTGACTATAGCATCTACGAAGCTAAGACAAAAAACTTCTATCTTTGTATCGTGTGCAAGTATCTATTGCAGCAAAATATAGAGACTCAACATATTTGCGCGTTGACAAGTTTCTTTCCGGTGCTTGTCAAGTCAAAGGATATTTGAGAGTAACAAAGATTGAAGACTGAAGAATTTCTTGCAGCTCGTTTATATTAGATGAATTCTTTATTGTTTTTTTTTTTGTTTTTCTTTTACTTTGTATTTCTTTATTTTGTTAGCAACTTAATGCAATAGATGTGCAGAGTAACTTTAAAGTTGGCACAATCTTTGGCATTCATTTCATTTTGCAAAGCATACCATTTTTGCTTAAAGGACAAACGTGACCAACGTTAAAGCGATGATTGAAATCAGGTGTTGGCAACATTTTAGAGCAGCGTGCCATTGCAAGTGTTGGTTGTTAGTTTGTTTTTATCGTTTTTTTTTTAATTTTGAGTATGCAATACCTTGCAACACTTTTGCGCCACTTAGTTCGAGCAGTTTCGGATATGTGTGTGTGTGTATGTGTGTGGGCTAAGGCAAAGTCACGTGCAAGGTTTTTTCTGCAATGTTTGCCATTGTTTTCTTACAAATAATCGTTCAAGGCGGCAACAGCTAGTGTTGGCCAAAAAATGCACACGCCAAGTTTTTTTTTCTATGCTTTTGCGTGTTTGCACCTCGCTGTTGCGTGTCATTGACTGGCGTTTTTGTTGCAATTGTTGGGCTTAAATTTATTTAACCATAGCAAAATTGTTTAGCTAGCTAGCAGCAGGTGGCTGAAGAATGCAAGTTATTTTTAGCATAAATATTAGTTCAAATTTTCACAATAACATGCTTGCTTACTAAGCTTAATAATAAGTATGGATTAATATTTATGTAAATTTGCAGAAAATTTCAATATTGCTAAAAGTGTGGCGCAAGCAAAATTATAGACTTAGTATAGCGTTGACTGCAGTGCAGTAAAGCGTTAAAAATAAGCAAAATGCCTGTTTTAAAAAAAATATATTGTTATTTTATGTATGACAAAAAAATAGCAAGTGAATTTTTGTCACCAGCAGTAAAAGCAATAAATATCAACATTTCATCCATTTAAGCTTGTAGTTGCTGACAGCTCGTTGTTGCCGCTATTAAATTGAAATCCTTGATGGTGATCGATTTAAATTGATAGCACGTTAAGAATATCAACCAACAACAGCAAGATACAGTTAGAACACAAAACCAAAAAAAAAAACAACGCAGCACCAAAGATCTTCCGGCAAAGCACAACAAAAGCAAAAAGCAAACCAAAATCAATTGAAAAATTTTCTAGCCAAGATAGAATAAAAACACAAAATTTTTAGTTATAAAACGTTTAAAACAAATAGAATAAACAAACATAAAAACAAAAAAAAATATATAAAAAAAATAAAAAATACAATCTACCAAATGCACTCGATGAAATGTTTTGTATTGTTAAGTTTTTTAAGCAATGGTTGCTGTTGTATATTTGTTATTTGCAAAAGTTTTTTTTTTTGTTTTTTAGTATTATTTCGCTGTTTGTTTCTATACAGCTTTATTCTTTTGTATATCAACATTTGTTTTAGCTAAATGCATTTCATTGTTTTTGTTTTTTTTTTTTTAGTTCATTTATTTTCTTCTTATATTTATGCTGCTGCAAATCTTGCTTTGTTTCAATTTTGGCGAATTTTTCATCTATCCAGAACATCGAATCCCTGGCTTCGTTGTCTCTCATTCATCCATTTCATAGTTGCATTCACATTAGTTGCTGTTTGTCAAGCATTCTATCAAAGCTGTTTTTATGTTCGTTTGTTTTCCCCCCCCCCTTTTTTGCAAATTGATATTAAGTGACATTTTTAAACGAAATTCATTTCATTTTTACAAGCAAAATGCATGCTAAGCAATTGATCTGGAATAAAAACAGGGAGATGGAAACAATTTTAACAATGCATTAAAAGTAGTAAAAAGAAAAAAAAACCAAAAGCGTGATTAAGAGTAATTTTTATGTAAGAAATAATAAAACTATGTCATAATGATCAATAGGTACTGGTTGAACCATTTTATGACGAAGACATAAAATTTGTCGTTAAAATATTTTATGAAATACTAGCGGATGTAACCTGGTGTTGCTCGGGTTGTGCCTCGAGTACAGAAAAAGGACGATTTTCAAAACTCATTGCTCTCATTTTAACATTTTTTAAATTATCAATTTAATGTTAGAAATTTTTATAAATTATCGTTTTTGGGGTTGTGCACCTGGCTCCATCAAAAGCATTTAGTCAACTTTTCGTAAAACAATACATGCCGGATGTGACTAAAAAAAATTAGGTTTTCCACGTCTCGTTCCGACGTCTGGTTTCCGAGGAAAATTGTCACTCAGTTTGAAAAATTCGGGAAAAATGCGATTAAAGTTTTTCTTAACATGTATTTAATATCCATTTTTATATCAGAAAAAAAATTCGAATATAAAAAAATCCTTCGATATAGTACAATTTCTTCGGGATCGATTCAAGTTTTGGATTGTCTTCGTTCAATTTGTTTTGGACCAATTGTTTGGTGGATTTTTGTTCATCTTTATATATAAAACTTCTGCTCGTATGCGTTAAATTTCCTTTTTTTTTTTTTGTCGTAAGAATTTGTTTCTTGTCTTCGTTTGCCTTCGGCTCATTTCTTGATTTTTGTCGAAACAACTTTTAAAAGCAAAGGATCTATTTCAGTAACATATACAAATGCTTACCAAGTTTCATCAAAATCGGTTCATCTATTTTGACGTGAATATTGCCAGACAAAGTTAACTGAATAAAGCGCCCTCTCACGGAAGTTTTCCGAAATTTACATAGCCTGAATTCTGTTGCAGGGTCAGGTTATTTCACGTATCAAATTAATAATTATTAATTTGCCGATTATAATCGGTCAAGTCATTGAGGACTTCTTGAGTCTTAACAATGCACTACTAAAAGCGCCCTCTTGCGAAAGTCTTTGGAACTTTATATATTTTATAATTAATCTTGGGTGCAGTTGAACCTTCATACAAAATTTCATTGAAATCGGTACAGGCCTTTAGGATTTAGTGAGTCTTTAAAACGCACTACTTAAAGCAAAACTCCCTCTTACGGAAGCCTTTGGAATTTTTATAAACTATGTTATCTTGGACGCAGTCGAACCTTCATACCAAATTTCATTGAAATCGGTCCAGGTGATTAGGAGTTACTATAGAGTGCCACGCCCACATATTTCTGCCCACTGTTTTACCTATGCTTTATCTTGGGTGCAGTTGAACCGTCATAACCAATTTCATTGAAATAGGTTCAGGCGTTTAGAAGTTATTGAGCCTTAAAAATGCACTACTTAAATCGCTCTCTTGCGGAAGTCTTTGGAATTTTTTTGTATTTTATGTTTAATCTTGGATGGATTTGAATTTTCATACCAAATTTCATTAAAATCGGTACAGGTTTCTTTAAAACGAACTACTTTAAGCGCCCTCTTGCGGAAGCTTTTGGAATTTTTTATAGCTTATGTTTTAGTTTGGAAGCAGGTACATCTCATACCAAATTTCATGGAAATCGGTCCAAGCGTTTAGAAGTTGTTATAAACTGCCACGCACACATACTTCCGCCCATTTTTTTGCACCCCCTATGTTCTTTCTCTCTATGAAAGGTACTCCATCATAGAGTTTTTCTGTTAAAAACCATCCGGCGAACTGTTGATCTAAGAAAACGAAACCCATATAAAAACGTACTTTTTGGAATTTGATAACTATTCTTAAGTTCATGTTTAGCCGAGTGTGCTGATGACCAACACAGAATTTTTTTTGTAGCAAATTTTTTTTTTTTTAATTAAAAATATTAAATATACAATTTTTTCCAGATTGTTAGCAAACTTTTTTAAAGATATTTTTGGCCAAACACACGCAGAGAAATTTGAGCTGAAAAATATTCCAAAACCAATTAATTTTGGGAGTGATTTTGAACAAAGACATAATATGCTTGATATCAAGCCCTAATGTGCTTGTTTATCACAAAAAATATCACGCCCATTTGTGCATAATGTATATGATTTTTGGATCATTTGGTAAAAAATGCATATGCTCGCATGCGTTCAATATAAGAAATTTTTGGCTTGTTTATCCAAAAATTAATATGCTCACTTGTGCCCAATTTATGTCATTTTGGTGTTGTTAAAAAAACAAAACATGCTCTTTTGTGTCCAATGCATGCCATTTATGGATTGTTAGTTAACAAAAAATAAATATGACCAGAGATGAAAAGAAATTTTGAAATGGTTTATCAAAATTGTGGTGACCGTGGCGTGCAGGTTAAGTGTGTGGCTTAGCACGCTCGGAGCCCGAGTTCGATCCCCAGTCGCGGCGAAAAGTTTTTTCAATAAAAAAATTTTTCTGATCGGTCACCACCTCTCTGCAGACAATGGCAAACCTCAGAGAGTAAATAATGCCATGTAAAGCTTCTTGAGAATATGAGCCGTTCGGAGGCGGCATAAAACATGTAGGTCCAGTTCTCGGTTAATTGTGTGCAAACATTTAATAACACACACAACACAATTGATCATAAGAAGCTCGGTCAAAGTCCTTTCAAGGGCTGAAATGGCCAATTTGTTTGTTTTGTTTGTTTTATCAAAATAAGTGAAATGTCAAAAATATTTTTAAATAAAAACAATTTATGATATTTTGTAGCAGCGATGACAACAATCATAATAAAAATTATATTTTCATTGTCCAAATTTGATATATTTCATTCAATTTTTTAATTTATTTTCTGCAATTTTATACACTTTTATACTAACTGTATCAAAAACCAACTGAGAATTATGTCGTTCTATTGATGTGCAAAAATAAAAACAGCAAAATTTATTTTTTTTTTTCAAACAAGCCCAAAATTACACGTATTTACCACAAATTGACGTGTTTATCAAAAAAATTTTCGAGCCCAATTTCTGGCATAAATTGAGAACGTTGTTTTGAGTTGGTTTTGAGCTCTATTGAGCTGATTTCAGTTACAAACGTTTTGAGCTTGATTTTAACCCAATTTTTTCTCTCCGTGCAGTTAATGAAACAGAATTAGACTTTCAAAAGGTAAACTAAAATTTTTTTATAGGTAGGTATAGGTTGGTATAAAATTTTTGTATAGGTAGATATAGGTTCCGCATGGCAGTCTAGTACAATACCACTGAAATATTGTTAACTGAAATATTGAAATATGAATAGCTGAAATATTGTTATTGTGCATATAAGGAAGAGAAACCTAGGTACCGAAATAGTCTTACAAGGACATCTTGGTAATCTAAGCCTCGAAAATAAACTAGGTTTTCTGAAAAATATTCTTTTTTAAAATACATATAAAAGTAAGAGATGCAAATTTTTTTCAGTGTATTAAAATTGGTTTGTTGTATTCAGTTATCAAGATAATTGTCAAGTAACAGTCAGTTTACAGTCAATTTAATTTGTATTAGATTTTTTTTGGAAAAATTTATATTATTTGTGTTGTGGTTTTTGAAATTTTGTTTTAAAACTTAAAAAAACTAGTAAGGTATATCTTCGACTTGGTCGAAGTTAAAATACCCCCACGGCCGATTCTTAAGGGTGGAAGAGCTTTTTGTATGTGATTTTGAGAGATTTTATTATTTTTATGTGTCTAAAATACATACATATCAAATTGTTTTCTTGCAGCTTGAATATAAGCCTTTTTATAAATTTTTAAATTTTGGGGTTTTATGGGAGGTGGGCGTGTTAGATTGTGTATGACGCCCATTTTTCTAGCATACCTCAGTTTCGACATAGAATACACAAATACCGAGGTTCTGTCTTGTAACTTTAATATTAGCCTCTTTATAGATTTTTCAATTTTGGGGTTGTATGGGAGGTGGGCGTGTTAATGAGTGGAGAAAACCCATTTTTATAACACACCTCAGTTTTGACAGTAAATACACAAATACCGAGTTTCCATCTTGTAACTTTAATATTAGCCTCTTTATAGATTGTTCAATTTTGAGGTTGTATGGGAGGTGGGCGTGTTAATGAGTGGATGACGCCCATTTTTCTAACACACCTCAGTTTTGACATTGAATACACAAATACCGAGTTTCCGTCTTGTAACTTTAATATTAGCCTCTTCATTGATTTTTCAATTTTGGGGTTGTATGGGAGGTGGGCGTGTTAGTGGGTGGATGACGCCCATTTTTCTAAGACATATCAGCTTTGACATAGAATACACATATACCAAATTTCAGTATTGTAGCTTTAATATTAGCTTCTTTGTAGAGTTTTCAATTTTGGGGTTGTATGGGAGGTAGGCGTGGTTTTCATCCGATTTAGCCCATTCTCGAACTTGATCTTAGTTTTTTTATAAAAAGCTTAAATATCGAATTTCATTACGATAGCTTCAAAATTACGGCTGTAATCGTGTCGACAGACAGACGGACAGACGGACAGACAGACGGACATGGCTAAATCAACTCAGGTGGTGATGCTGAGCAAGAACATATATACTTTTCCATACCTACCACGCCTCCTTTTGGGTGTTACACACGTCGTGACAAAATTAATATACCCCTTACGCAGTACGCGTGGGGGTATAAAAATATCTTTTATGTGACGGTCAACCTTTATATCTCTCTCTCTCCGTGTAACGCTCTCTGAGCATAAGTATTTCATTTACACAAAAAAACTGAATAATTCTGTTTGAAAATGTCCTCAAAAACGCTCATGGAAATGAATCAATCCATCTTGCAGGACACTGACATGTGCCGAAGACATCATCGAAGACGAATTGATCCATTTCCTGCTGGGTAAGTTCTGGAAGACAGTGTTTGCGTTCAAAAACTTTGTGTACTATAGATTTGTGAACATTTTCATAAGTTTACATAACTTATTCTTGTATTGTACATGGGCTTGTGTGTGATTATACTCGAGCCATGTATAATTACTTGGAGCTTATGTACAAGTAAACATGATCATTGATCTGTGAACACAATAATCAACGTTTCAAACATCGATAAGTTTGTAGCGGCCATTCTGATAATTTTCAAATTTATGTCAAAACAATGTTCAAAATATTTTAAGTCGACGAAGTTGGCTTTTATCCTAGTAATAAAGATAGTCTTCGAAATGTCTTTAAAGCAGCGATGGGCACACACATGCTATCACATTCTTTGAATGTGTGTAAAGTAGAGAAAAACGAAGATAAATTTTACGCATTTACTCGCTATATGTAAAAAAATTTCGAAATCAACTTCGAAATCATTCATAGTAGTTACATATATCTTTATTTTCAGGATCGGAGTTTTCATTAACTGTCTAAATTATTGCTACTTCTGTGAAGGGACATTCATGAGGTAAAGTAATCTTAATGTAGACTTAAAGAGACAAGTGTCCTGCTCCGTGCTCTATATCGCTCAAACTATTCACAGCTGTTATTGCTATGCTTTTTAAGCACATGTTCAGCCTGAACCAGAACCTGTATCGCTCATACAACCAGATATCACTCAAACTGTTAACTGTCTGCCTAAAAGTATGCACGCAAATATTATTTGATATTTATCAGTACGGACACATTGACGACGAATGGAACAAAACAACATTTGAGGTGAATTTCAAAAATATTATCATATCGCCTGCTACTTAATTATTTCGCATGCTACCCGTTGTATGACGGGCTTCTTCTATACTTGTATTATTATATATTGCCTGGAACTATGTGTTAATTATGGTTTGAGGTGTAGTTTTATAACACTGAAAAGTTCGAAATTCCAAAGGAATACCCATTTGCATTTATAATGTTTTCTTTTACCTTTTGAACTTTAGGGCTTAAGTTTTCTTAAGGACTTCGTTCTCGAATACTGCTAAGTCGGGAGTTGCAGACAGAGTCAAGAAAGGGTAAAAACTTTAAGACTCAGAAACAATTTCCTTTTTATTGGTTAAACTTGTTCCAGAATTCACTTACTTTGCTTAATGAAGTCAACATATATTTTAAATTATTATTATAAAAACCATTAATGTCAAGGATCAATGAATGAAATCCTCTTAAAATATAGAATTTTGAATTTTAAGTAAAATTATGAAATATTTACAAGAACTTTGTGCGCCTCCTGTGTAAGCAGGCTCATTTTACTTTAAAGTATTTGCCCTTATTTTAAAGCCCAAGCTTAAATCATAAAGTACGAAAAAAAAATTTCATACAATATTTATTATTTTCACACTGTGAGAAAATACCCCGAGCAACATTGCATATCAAAAATGTTCCAAGCAAATCGAAATTTTGGTTGATTTTTCGTTTTATAAAATCGAGTCAGCATCACTTTTTTCTGGAAGAAAATCTGCCGCTTGTTAGCACGACTAAAGCACAAAACTTGCCCTAAAATGCATAACTTTAAGATAAACATATAAAATGAGAAGGAAACTAAACATAATATGTACCCAGAGAGTTGTCTGATATGCATGTGCAGCAGAGCATCTAAAATTTAAAACATACACGTTAGAGTGTCGAACCACTGACTGTCAAAGCAATCGATCCATTTTTACCTGTATTTTGTAGCAGGAACAGCAGCAGCGGCAGGAGCAGGAACAACAGAAGCTGCAGCAATAGCACAGATATCAGCTGGTTAAAGAATATTACAGCAGATACAATGTAAGCAGCAGGGTGCTGTTGGATTATTGGCCAAAGTTGATTTTGTCACACAAACACACACACACACTCCCATACAAACAACATGCAGCTGCCTCAGCAACTTCGCAACAATTGCAAAATAATTCAAGTGCCAGAGAAGGAATTGTAAAAACAATATCAAAAAAACAAATAAAGAGTGCCTCTGATGGCTGCAAAGAGGACTCACTCGTATTCTTAGCTCTTGCGACAGTTAGACGATATATACTACACATATGTATGTACGCTGCTGCTTTAACTTCAACTGCATGCTTCTTAGCTGCTGCTGCTGCTGCTGTTGCTGTTTTCAGTGTAGCAAATAAGAATTGCAAACGTTTTCGTTTGTTTTAAATTTTTTATTAGATTTTCACAGGCAGCAGGTATGCAAGGAAGAACTTAAGAAGAAGAAGAAGAAAAAGAATAAGATGTGCCTCTAGGGAGTTGAGGCGTCAAGCTAGTCATGTTGTCACAGCTACATATATGCATTGCATATGTGTATATAAGTGAATGTGTGTGTGCCAAAACTGCTGTTGCTGACAATTCATGAAATCTTCGACTTCGGCAGCTGCACGTTTATTTTAATGCTTGCATCCTTGCGCAATGCTGCCGAATTTGTTCTGTTTTATGTTTTAAATAAATTTAATAGCGTTACACACATGATCGTGATGTAGCGTTGCTTTTTATTGAATTATCATAAATTTCGCTGGCAACACTTGCTTAAAACTGCCAACTAAATGCAAATCAAATGCACATAAAATGAAGCGAAATTAATTAATTCACATTCTAAGAAAATATATATTTTGTTATGCAAAAGCAAAAGCATAGCAAAATATTTCAAAAATCAAAAATAAAGTACACATGCATATTAAAAACATTCTATGCTGTCTGCTTGGCGTATGCGTAACTTTATTAGCAGTCAACAACTAATATGCACTTCTAAAACTATGCAATGTTTGCAAAATAAGCAGAATTAAGGCCTTCGTCTCAGAAGCAGACTTTGTCTCTGCCACACATGACTTCATGTATACGACATTTCCAGCTCCAGCTAGTTAGCGTTACCCTTGCAATTCCACACTTCACAATAGCGCAAAAAACTGCAACTCACGTTTGTTTAAGTTTGCTCATAAAACGTATATTTTCTTCACCCTGCTGCAGTCTGCAGCAAAATGCTTACTAGAGCGTATGTCATAAATAGTATTGTTAGAAATTCTTCTTGAATTTGTTTGCTATATATATATAAATAAATAACTGTTTTGTTTGCAAACATAGCAGAAATGTTGCATTTTCATGCAACTCCTCACTGCACTGTGGCAGCGGTGAATAGCTTTTTATTGCACACAATGAAACGTGCATAAATCTTAATACATATTTTTCTTCTTTTTTGTTTTTTCTTTTTGGCTTACAATTATTTTTGTTTCCTTTTGGCTTTGTTTTTATCTATGAAGCTATCCCCTGGCGTCCACAAATTGTGCCAAATTTGTTCAGTTTATTTTGTAGCTCGCTGGAGGCGGGTGAAAAGAACGATTGAGCTGTTTCTTTTTTTTTTTTTTGTTTTATTTTTCGTACTCTACCATTGCGAATGGGACAACATATTATATTTGAAATGAAAATAATTTGATTTATGTGTTGCATAAATATTTTGGAATATAGAAATTTACGTTGCACAAGAAAACGTTTTGTTTGTATTTTATGCGAAGCAGCAACAGCAAAGCGTTTGTGTGTCATGCCTAAAGGTATGCTAGAACATTTTATAGCTTTAACACACTGAAGAACAGGATGAAAGAATGGCTTAAAATCGAATTGCTAAATCACACTAGTTGGCTTACAAACAGGGTGGTTCACATGATTTGAAATTATTTACCAGTGTTGAAAAGCGTTAAAATTAAAAAGTAGTAGTCTTTCGTGCACAATTGTGAACTAGTTTATTAGTTAAGCATATCAAAGTTTTATAAGAGTTCAAATTGTTCAAAACTTTCCATTGTATATTACTTCAACATTGAAACAAATTTTAAAAACTTTTTAAAAATTCTTATAAACGACTATGAAAAGGACAAAGTTTTTTAGCTAAACATATCAAAGTTTTATTAGAGTTCAAATTGTTCAAAACGTTCCATTGTATATTACTTCAACATTGAAACAAATTTTAAAAACTTTTTAAAAATTCTTATAAACCACTATAAAAAGGTGAAAGTATTTCCTGTGGTCTATGTTATGTTCCTTTTCAAGTGATTAGCACGTTTCTATTTGCATATAAAGTTTCGCTGGAACAGATTTTGGTCTATAAGTCATTTTCTATTGGTGATAACAAATATACAGTCCTTAAAACACTTGCAGTTCGAGTTAATTTCATCATTTTTCAAAATATTTGTAAACCATCAGAAGAATCTACTCCAGTACGTAGTTATACCAAAAAATAATCCTAATGTATCAACAAATGAAACAAGATGGAACAAAGAACCCAAATAAGCCAAAAGCTAAACCAAAATTGTGTACCAAATTTTATTCAAAAAATGCAATAAAAATGTTTTATTTTATGATTCGAATTTTTTCGAAAGATTTGACACAAAACATTAAATATTCTGCATTAAAACAACTCATGTAATTTTTTTTAAAATCTATTGTTTTCTTATATCCAATAGATTATTTCCAGTGTCATTATTTTAATGAAGTTTTGACTAGAAATATATTTAAATTTTAATATTTGATTGTGTGCAAGCAAGAATAACACAAGTGACATCAACTTCAAATTTCCCTATAATTAAAGTTAATTAAAGCAAGTTAAACGGCTCTTGTAAAATCTGGTAAAATTTTATCGAAAAATGCATAGTTCTACTTGAAAAAGAGTTAGAATTTATAAACAAAAATAATTTTTGGCAAATTTGGCACTTTCCGTAATATGTGGCTTTTTTTGTCACTGGTATCATAAACTTTTTTAAGTTTCTTAAGGCAATAATAGAATAAGATCACTTTAACTCATTAAAAAAAATTTACATTTTTGATATAGAGAAATAAAAAATTATTTTTCCTCTAAGAGTAAGTATAAACCATAAAAAATACCACAACAACTACATACATATTGCTGTTAGCCTAAACAAAGTTTTTATTTTATCCAGATGTCTGGCGTACTTGAACTTTTTCTCTAACGAAAAATACTTAAAATTCTTTTAGACACATAAAATCCACTGAAATGACATGCGAAATTGCTGCCATTTTTTCGAAATGAAAGATAAATTTCTTCTATGCGTTCTCGTACTGAATTAATTTTTTCTAAAAAATTACTTGTACTACTATTGCGCGCAGGCCGCAATTTATCAATGTTAATTTGGATTCTTCTTAAGTATTTGTATATTTGAGTTTAAGATGATAACTCTCTATTATTTCTAACTCTCTATATTTTTATATATTTATTTATATATTCAGAGTTTGAGTTGGAATATGATCTTAAGTTGTAGTTGTTGTTGGAGTTGTTGTTGGAGTTGTTGTTGGAGTTGTAGTTGGAGTTAGAGTTGAAGTTTGAGTTGGAGTGTGAGTCGGAGTTTGAGCTAAAGATGGAGTTGAATTTGGAACTGGAGTCGTAGTTGGAGTTGCAGTCGGAAGTGAAGTTGGAGTTTGAACTAGAGATGGAGTTAAAGTTGGAATTGGAGTTATAATTGGAGTTGGAGTCGCAGTCGGAGTTTGAGTTTGAACTAGTGATGGATTTAAAGTTGGAATTGGAGTCGTAGTTGGAGTTGGAATCGGAGTTAACATAAAAGGTTAATTTGAAGTTAAGACTTGCAGTTCGAGTTAAATCCTTACTTTGATTTATTACATAACAAAATAAATTAAATAATTTTTCTTTTTTTTAAATAATAAAATAAATAAAAAAAAAACTGTAAAAGAAGTTTTTTTTGTTTCATTTTATTGATTTTTCTATTTCATTTCATTTTATTGATTTCACAAAATACATACAAGCTCAATTAGAAGTAAACAATTCTGAAACACTCGAAAATATTTTTAGACAAAACGTATTTCAAAGTGTTCAGGTATGACTGGGTTATAAATTGATTGCTTTTGAAACTCCTTATAAAAAATAATCTTAAATTAGTAGGATAATTTTACTTGTTTTCAGTTTAAAAGACAATTTAAGACTTATCTGCATTCAGACGAGACATTTTTAAAGGACTTAAGGGATTAATAAAGTCAAGACACACGAAAGGAGAAGAATCAAAAGAGAGTATTTTTTAAATTGATCTTAAAATATTTTTTTCGTAGACGCTAATATGAAGCTTAAAACTCTAAGATTAGGATTTTAAAAGAACTTTAATACGATAGAGTTCAGCATCTTTTAACCAAAAAATTCTGTTACAGCATTATCAGAAATAAATGGAACAAACTACAACATAGTCGTAATCAACCATTCGTTATGATTAAAAATATGTTAAATTTGAAGCTGGCATATAGAATTTATATTTATGTTATTTATATTGGCTTAGTGATCAGTGTTCAATTTGCTGCGTTATTAGATGTTTGAAGACATCGAATAAAATAAGTGCTATTTAAGAATTGCATCGAGGTATTATGCATCGCAACATTTTGTAGGATATGGTTCTTCTTTAGACTCAAAAACATTTTGGTGAACAGGAATGAACATTCCCGCAGCACTCCACTCCTGCTCACTTCACTCCTGTTAGTGCCAAGGGAATAATGAAAAATTATGAAAAAATTTAACCCAAAAACTTTCATTAACGTTTCAAGTTCATTAGTTCCAACAGTCTATTTCACTATGAAGTCGAAGACTTTCAAAACGAGCACCGCCATAATTACTTAACCCATATCAAAACTCCACAAAATCATACAAATCATTTTCAAACATTTTTTTATTCAAGTACTTAATATCATCATAAAATATATTTACAAAAAATAAACGTATATATTATGCCAGTTTGGAGTTTCTTGAAGAAGATTTAAGAGTTTTTTGCAATTTTTAAATTATTAGGAAAATTTTTAGATATAATTATTATCTTGAGATTATTATGTAGACTTCTGAGAAGAACAGAAGTAAGAATTGAAGGATTTTCTTTTCGCAGCATTGTTTGCAAATTTATTCAATATATGTTTAAAATATATGTTTAACTGCATCTTAATATCAACTATTTTATTTCAAGTCCCAACTAAGCGACCAGATTTAATATGGAGTTTTGCTTAAAAGAGGCTTTTAGGAACGAATTTTGATACATAAAAGCCAAATGTACTATTTCGCACCTAATATCGCTCAAACTGCTCATTCTTACTATTACAGTGCTTTTATTGTAAGAAATAATTGTCAGCCTGAAAGTATGCACACAAAATTTATTTGATATTTATCAGTTACGACATATGTCTATAGGTCTGTTTGCGTAAAATAATGAGAAACGTCAAAAGTACTGAAATTGAGAGAAAATTAACTTCAGCACTAAAAACGAGCCATTTTCTGGTAAAAAACTGAAAAATGTCAAATCTTTCTTGTTCGCAACTGCTGTGCTGGTTGCAAGAAGCTGCTGACTAAGTGAAAACTTTCTTTACAATTTAATTTGTTTAAAATACAAACCAATTCACAGCTTTTCATAGTTTCGTGAAGAATACTCAACCTGCAATTCTTCTGTGATCATATTTAACATAAAGAAATTGAAAGAAACTTCAAGTGTAAAATAATTAATTTGATTGATAAAATCAGCTGCTACTCACATTCACACCTTTCATTTGACCTCAAACTTACCAGTATTCATCTTTTTAAAACATAAAATTTTACTGATATGTAATAACTTTAAAAACTTGAACGGAGAGAAAATTTAATTTCCCCTCTTTTACACAATCCTCTCAGTAAACGAAAGCTTTTTAGGCACTTTCAAGGTAAAATTTTGTAAATATTCGTTTGCATTCGACTTCGCGAACAGACCTTATAACTGCAACATAAACACAATCGACTTAATTATTTTGAGTGCTATTCAACGCAGGATGGGCTTTTATAATAGAATATCAATTAAAGTGTTCGAGGTTGAGGCACTATTATTAAAAGATCTTTTATAACTCTTGACGCTTCCACACTACTTCTCTCACTAACATCAACCTTAACGCTCAATATTTCTTATAACTGTCATGGGACAAGGCATGCTGTCGCATAGACTTCATCATTCCGTATGTTTTAGGTCTTTTTGATAATAAAAAAAAAAAACCTCATTTATTTTCTTTTTCATTAGTAGGCATATATTTCTTCTTTTGTTTCATTAACTTAGCATATTTTTTATCTTAACTATTTAAACCATTTAACATTTTAATCACTAACATATTTTTGTTTTCACAAACTTAAAAGAAACTAAATGTTCCACACAGACAATATAAAAAACAAAATTAAATACAAAATTATAAGCAGAACATTAAACAGAAAAGTACATTTATAACATTGCAAAAGAAAATAAAAAGAAAACTTATGCTTATTTTAAGATTATAATAAATAACACAAGCTAATAATACAATAAATAATTTCTTACACAATAAAAGCCAATTTTTTTAGTTTTTTCATTAACCTAACATTTAAAATTGCAGAACATTTAGCTTGTTATCCAACACTTATAATAATTCTTATTAGCAACGTTTTAAGTTTAACAGCAAATTTAAGAATTATCACAGTGATATCATCACTTCTTAGTAGAATTTAATTGATATTTGTTTTTTTTTTAAATGTAATGAAACATAATTATTTAACATATTTATGAACACCTACTTAATAAATCGTCAGCTAATTGTCAGGTTTTCGTTGTAAAACTAAGTTGATATGTGTTGTTCTCTTGATTTTTGTTTTTTTTTTTCTTATTCGTTTTTAACAAAATAAATAATTTAAGTCTTAATAGTAAAACAGTTTTTTTTTAAACATAATTTTTCAAAATACAATTAAATTTTTCGTTTTGCTAATTTAACATAATTTTATCACACATTTTGTTGGTTTTTGTTTTGTTTAGTTTTTTTTTTTTTTTTCTTATATTTTTTAAGCTTATAGCCTAAGTTTTAGCTTAACTTTTAAAATTTGTTGAGTTTTTGCTTAGTTAGTTAGCTAATTTTAAGGTCAAGTTTAGTTATTCTGTCGATCACCAATGATCCATGTCTCTTATGCGTTCAATGGGAGGATTTCTGAAAAAAAGTAGCAAATATTTTTATACGTTTCGTTTATTTGACTACAAATAACACTACAAGTAATGCAACACTGTTATATGGTGAGCATTTAGAACAAAGCCTATAACTATGCAATGATTTTATTACAAGTTTACTTACGGCAACATTCGAGACAACGCATGCTTGTGCAATGGCGAGATTTGTATGGCTGCCGAAGCTATGCTAGAACCCGAGTCCTGCGACAACGTTCGCTGCATGGTCATCGGATGTGCTGGCACATGTTGGGTCCGGCGAAATGGATAACGCCAGGGACTCTTTGGCACATCATGTTGGAAACCCTTGTTTTCCACACCACCACCGCTGCCACTGCCACTAATACCAACAGCTCCGCTGCTGCTGCCACCACCACCAACAACAGCACCACTACTGCTCGGTCGATAGGGTCCCATGGCATGCGAGTCTCTTGCCTTGGAGGATAGGCGTCGTAGTATGCGCGAACCGAAACCAGGTGGATCCTCGACACAGCGACTGGTACGCTTGCGATAACGCACATCGCTTGACTCCTCAAGTATGACATGACGATCGTAGGGTGTGCCATAGTAGACCTCCAGCACGGTGGAAAATGTGTGTGGCCACACCAGATCAATGACGGAGATCAACACGCCAGCAACGAAGCAGAGTATTCCTTAAAAATAAATTATAAAATAATTTATGACATTCAAAATAGACGCTATCAAGCTCACCCGCTACAAGCAGCAGCCAGTAACACCAGCCCAGATGGAATTCCAACCTGCCACCCTCCAGATATATAGTCAAAGGTCTTTGTGGCAACAGACAGTAGTAGCCGATGTTGGTGCTGACCAACAAGGCACCCGTCAGTGCCTTCATATAAGCACCATAACGCGGCACTGCTATCAGCAACAGATTCATTAACAGCCACGAGGCCAATGAGGTCCAAAGCAAAATGCTGGCAAAGTAGCCTGCAGCACGGTATTGGCCACCCCAAGAGAAACCTTCGCGTCCAAGACTAAAATACTCAGCCACGGTAAGTATGGGAAATGGCAGGCCACGTTTGAGTGCACCGCGGTAATTGTGGCCCATATCACTGGCACCCTCCCATGTGAAGCGCTCGTTATAGTCAATGTCCGGTGGTGTCCAGTTGCCTACGGGTATTGCTGGAAGAGAAAAAAAAAAATTTAAAAATATTTAAAAAATTTTATATGGATTGTAAAGTGAAAATTTGTACAAATCTTATGTTTTGTGTATGATAAAGGCTGAAATTATTTTATCAACTACAAGCAACCGACGATGCTTGTGCGATAAGTGGAAAAATATAAGTTAAAAATTATGCTTTATAATAGTGAAAGGACTTGAAGAAAGTCCAAGGTCGGCACTTCTAGTATATAGCACACTAACATTTTTCTCTATTTCAGAATTCTTTTCCGATGACTTGGTGGTCATCAGGACAACTGTGCCCAATTTCAAACAAAACCATGAGGTGAATTTAGCCTCAGCGTAATGTCCAGGAGATGTGACCATTGCACCGCCTACAGAGTAGATTATAGCCATTGTGAATTACTGTAGAAAACAAAATTTAACCTGCGTCATTGGCTGTGCTGCAAGTTTGCACCATACTGTCTGGGGTAGATAGCACAGACATCAACAAAAGTGCTACCTTTAAGATATACATCAATATAATGGGAACCAAAGGGGTGAGTACTTATAGTATCTTAATATATAAAAGACAAGCGTCCTGCTCCGTGCCCTATATCGTAAAACATGTTCAGCCTGGACCAGAACCTGTTGTAAAATTATCCATATGAAATGTTTGTACTTACTAAACCTTTTGCTCTATATCGTAAAACCTGTTCAGCCTGGACCAGAATCTATTGTAAAATTATCTATTTGAAATCTTTGTACGTACTGTACTTTTTAGAACTTGTTCAGCCTGGACCAGAACCTGTTGTAAAATTATCCATTTGAAATGTTTGTACCTACTAAACCTTACTTACCTACTAAACCTTACTTGAAGACTATCGTCATTTTCCTCAATTACTATACGTCAAACATCATGTCTTGCTATTACAGTGCTTCTTAATTAACAGAACCGCAACCTCTTCGGTCTGCATAAACTGAACAGCAATTATTACATTCAGTGACGTTGGTGTCAATTGGAATTGCTAGAATTAAATCACAATGTTCGGTCTTCTGATCCAAGTTTTAGCGATTGGCTACTCAAGATAAGAAATGGAGATGAAGATATCATAGAAATTCCAGATTATTTTGTTTGTAAAGGTTCGCTTATTAACCCTTTAAATGGCTTGCCTAGAATAATCGTGGACAATTTTTTTGAGCTTATATTTCCATCATTTAAGCAATAAAAAGATCAAAAACCATCCCTCTGATTTTTACATGAGCTGCTTTGCTTTTGGCAGGCTGTCTAATATAATGGACAAAACCACGATAACGTTGTATTATAATATTTTAGTTCAACTAAAACAACCGGAGACAAATGCATATTCGTTTTTTATGCAAATGTTATAAAAAAATTATACTTTTTTTTTGTTTAAGTTAAACGTTATATCTCCCTAAAATTATATTTGTCATGTTTGCAACTTCATTTCATAGTACCAACCTATTTGATTTTAGAAAAGACGTTGGAAAATAAAAAACGAATTTTTTCCGAAGTGTCCAATATAATGGACAAATCCATTGAAAGGGTTAAATAGATTTTTGGCGATACTTTGAGTCCGAATAACATCAACCGTTATTTCAAAATTGCTATCCTGTGCCCAAAAAATTCCGATGTGAACGCAGTCAAGTTCTAAATATTTTAGTTGGTGACACAGTGAGAGATCTGAGCACGGATTAAATTGAAGACAGTGATGAAACCTATTTGATTTAAGAAAAGATGTTGGAAAATAAAAAAAAAAATTGTTCCGAAGTGTCCAATATAATGGACAAAGCCATTGAAAGGGTTAAATAGATTTTTGGCGATACTTTGAGTCTGAATAACATCAACCGTTATTCCAAAATTGCTATCCTGTGCCCAAAAAATTCCGATGTGAACGAAGTCAACGAGCAAGTTCTAAATATTTTAGTTGGTGACACAATGAGATATCTGAGAACGGATTAAATTGAAGACAGTGATGATAACGATAAACAAAATTACCCTGCCGAGTTTTTGAATGAATTTTATCCTTCAGGAATGCAACTGCATAAGTTAAACCTCGAAATTGGAAGTATTATAATACTTCTTCGAAATTTCAATACCAAAAGAGATATCTGTAATGGAAGGTGGTTAGTTTTGAAAAACCTAAAAACTTAATTAATCATCGCACAGGTATTGACAGGCGCACTGGCGAACATTAAATAGTTTTCATACCTACAATTGATTGAAGGCCCCGACAAACACAGATTTGCCTTTCACTCTCCGGAGGCGACAATTTCCAGTTAAACTGACATTTTCAATGACCATAAATAAATTGCAAGGTTAAATATTGCAAAAAGTAGGAGTTCTTCTAAAAGAACTGGTATTTAGTCATGGGCAGTTTTAGCGGGCTGATGATGTAAAACTAAGCATTATAGATGGCAAGGGACAAGGTTAATTGGTTAAAATTTTAAGAATTTTTTTACTAGAAGTGTTGTATATAAGGAAGTTTTATAAAAATAATTTAATAAACATGTTTTCAAATAAAAACCTTTGTATATAAATCCAATAAATTGTTTGTCGCATTTTGTACTCTAAATGGTTCCTTCCCGTCGTAGGACGGGCTTTTACACTAGTAGATAAATATTATCAAAGGGGTAATGAACCAACTTTTAGAAAGTAAAGTTCTATATCACACTTTTAGTAGCTCTAACATGGCATCCTCGATTCCTCTAACCATGAACACCAACTGGGATTTATTTTGACATAAAATTGCATGCAACCTTCACCTATTATTCAACCCATACTTAATTCGGTCGGGCTCGAATCAGGTGTTAGGATTAAACGAGAGCTGCCCACAGAAGTTCAGAAAATCTTAAACAAAAGTGCCTTGGTGGGTTTAAAAGCTTGAAAAATTCAAACGAAATGCTAGAAAACTTTTCAACAAAGCTAAGTAAACCGAAGAGTCGATCCGATGAAAGCAAGCTGTGACTAATGATAACACCGAATTGAGTAGATCTAAGAAGGACTGTAGGCGGATTGAGGACCTTCCTGCTGCTCGTCTACCGAATTGAGATGTTCACCGAATCGAGAAAACCTAAGAAGGATTGTGAGAGGATTGAAGAAACACTACAAAATACACAATCAAAAGACCACTCAAAGACCACTCAAACGTGACGTAAGCAGCACAAAAATTCCAGAAGTAACAGATTGACATTAATTACGGACGCATTTCCCGTGGTCTGTGTTTGTCAGAGATTTTCCACCGGCTGACAACAGAGGTCTTCTTGAAAACTTTTGGTTTTCGTAAGAGTACGATAGGTGGCATATAAGTTCAGTCCAAACAAATCGCCATAACCCGATGGAATCTTCTCGTGCCTAATGCAGCAAGGCATCAACTCGTTGCTCCTTGCACTCATTACAATGTTCAAGATCTGCCTTGTCAAATGTATAACATTGACGGTGAAGTTCTACAAGCATCATTGTTGGCTACAGTTCTATGGAACATAATTCATGAAGGCGTCCTGCATTAACAGCTGCCAGATAGAGCCCACATAATCAAATTCACAGATGATATTGATCACAGCGGGGCTCTGTCTGACCAAAAAAAACCTGATGAAGTTCTAATAAGTCGTTGAGTCGGGGTCAGTGAAATAACGCCCAATGAAATAACGCCCAAAATAAAAAATGAAATAATGCCCAAAATATTTTGGGCTTTAAGAAATGAAATAACGCCCAAAATAAAAAATGATATAAAGCGCAAAATAAATGAAATAACGCCCAAATCAAAAATGAAATAACGCCCAAAAAATTTTCAAAGCAAATCATTTAAAATATTTTGGGCCTTATTTCATTATGAAATAACGCCCAAAATAAAAAATGAAATAACGCCCAAATAAAATGAAATTAAGCCCAAAATTTTGGCCTTATTTCATTATGAAATAACGCCCAAATTTTTATGGAAATTTTTTGGGCGTTATTTCATTTTTTATTTGGGCGTTATTTCACTGAACCGTTGAGTCGTTGAGGCGCAAAGTCATGGAGTTCGCCAAAATATTGGTTGGTGACCACAGTTATATTGAAACCATTCATTAAGTACTTTGACTTTAAGCAGCACCGCACATACACAAGTGGTAGAGTTTACCATAGCCGCAGTGTTAACAAGAACTTTGTCGAATATCAGATGTCTAGGCTAATCAGTAGAAAGCTCATAATCTCTATCGTTCGATCAATACTTTTATATGGAGCCCCCCAAGGCAACCAAAAATTTCATCTATCCGTTTATCGTATGATGTGCGTTCCAAACTATCTCCTTAGATGCAGCACTAGTTGTGCCGGTAACTCCTCCAATAGACCTTCTCGCGACCGAGAGTGTGATTTACAGTTAGCTTTCACGTAATTTGCCAAAGTCCGCAAAACGTAGGATAGCACGAGACCGCACCACACCACATAAAGGACGTTGGACACAACGCCTTATTCCAAATTTGGCACCATGGCTTAGATCCTAAGAAATAGGCGACTAACAAGTACTGCCTCATCCAAATACTAACTGAGCATGAATGCTTTAAATATATAGATAATCCATTCTGCGGTTCCTGTTCGAGAAATATTTTTCCAGAACTGTCCAGAATTTAACACAAAAATAATAGAGCTGACTTATAAAGTAGGAAGGTCACTAGCAGTGGACATTTGGGTGCTTAATTCAAAAGACGTAACTTCAGTTTGCAGTATGGCATGCGGCATAATGAAAAAACTGTGTCGCAAAGAAAGACTGCACAACGCCGATAAGAGTGTAGAAGATTAAGCAATACCTAACCCTGCCTTGCAGAAAAGGTACTGTTGTGATCAGTCTCGCATGTGATTGCAGAGTCAACAGTACCGTCTGTCGAGGGACCATTTACCGAAGTGGTCCTCTAAAATAAGAAAGAATTGTAGACAACAGTACGATGAAGCTAACTTTGCCGAGGTCAGGGGATTCTGAACATTCTGAGCGTTAATCTTGTAAGGGAACCTAGTCAATGTCCCGTATGTATCATCGTCTAGAAACTATTTTCCAAGATGGCACCCTTTCAAGAAAAGACTGCTGTCGACAGATCATGCGTCTGCGTCTAGGGACCATTTCCCGAAGCGATCGCTTCCCAGGAAGGAAAGCAACAGAGTAGCTTGATTTGCTTGCCAGCCCGCGAATTATTACCTGGCGGAAGTTTCGTGGGGAAAGTGTCTGGAGTGTGTAGCAGATGGTTTAGAACAGGCATGCGCAAAAGGCCGCCCATAGGCGGATAGCTTTCACATGCATACGACAGCTTTCATCCAAAAAAGCTTTGCAGTCGAGACTCGCACTGTTACACTGAATATTTATTCACATTCGTGATATCACAGCACACGATCAGTCGCTGTGCGAACTTCATGCTGTAAGGTTGCGGTCGCTTGCTCCTGCGTTGCCTTATTAAATACGACAAGCTACCATTCATACGCATGAATATGCGTTTGTTCATTGTATCTGTTTGTCTGTAATAATTTTTTGTTTTTAAATAATAGGGCTTTAATTAATTCGTAGAATTTTACTAAATTTTTAAACGAAGCTTGTAGTGTTCAATACGCCAACGCAATAGCAAGTGATCGCAACCCTTCAGCATGAAGTTCGCACAGCGACTGAACGTATGCTGTGATTGTAACAATGAACGAACTCGTGCTCTTCGTTCAGTGTAAACTTTAAAAATAAAAGCTTTGCAATACAAACACAAAACTTTGCATGTATTAGTTTGCGCACCCTTGGTTTAGAACGAAGGCGCATTAGCCCGAAAACTATTTGGTATGTGAATCGTGTGTGGTGACCGTGGCATGCAGGTCAAGTGTGTGGCCTGGCATGCTCGGAGCCCGGGTTCGATCCCCAGCCGCGGCGAAAAGTTTTTTTCAATAAAAAATTTTTCTGATCGGTCACCACCTCTCTGCAGACAATGGCAAACCTCAGAGAGTAAACAATGCCATGTAAAGCTTCTTGAGAACATAAACTTTAGCCGTTCGGAGTCGGCATAAAACATGTAGGTCCAGTTCTCGGTCAATTGTGTGCAAACATTTAATAACACACACAACACAATTGATCATAAGAAGCTCGGTCAAAGTCCTTTCAAGGGCTGAAATGGCCAATTTTTTTTTTTTTTTTTTTTTTTTTTTTTTTTTATGTGAATCGTGTAGGCCAAGTTGCACGTGCCACTGGTATCTATGACGATTCCACACACCTTTTGGCACATCAAAAAAAAAAAAAAAACAAAACAGGGTTTTTCTAACCGGCAAATTCACAGTGATCGATAGTATGGAAAAAGCTTTTGAGTAACGAAAAATCTTTTGAGTGTAAGCAAACAGCGTTTTGTGCCTGCATTGATATTCAAGGGTCGTTTGACAATACGTCATTAATGCAATCAACGAGATGATGCTATCAAAAAGGTATCTTCTTAAATTTCAGAATTGATTCTTATTATATTCAAATGTAAAATTATCATTTTTTAGTTCATTAGATGATCTAATGTCATCACTGCACTCAAGGAGAAGTGCTCTATCAGCACTTTTGTGGACATTGGTCGTTGATGAGCTACTCGAAAAGCTTAATATTCTGGGTTCAGCTACTAGAGGATATGCGGTTGATTTAGTTATCATAATTCTAGGTTGTCATGGGCCATCAATGTCGGACAGATTGCTACAGAGTCCTACGTATAAAATAGATGGTTTCGGGACTAAGACTTAACTATTAATACTGAAAAAGCCAAGTAGTGTTTTCTGGAAAGAGGCTCTTACGATTTACAAAGCCTACACTAGATGAAAAGGTGATTGTTTTTTCACATGAGCTCGAGTACTTAGTGACTTAATGCTTTTTCACAAGAAAACTTTTTTGGAACACTCACTGCACAAACACAGTCTGGGTGTTAGACGATCTTTCAGACCCAGAAACTTTCATTTTTAATATCAGTTGAGGTTGAACACTATCGTAGAGTTTGTGTTACTTAAAATAAATTCAAGACTTAAATATAAGTTTGTGTCATAAACTAAAATAACTTGTGTGTTTTGCTATTTTGACTCTTTTGACTTTAGACAAAACCAAGTTCAATTATTAGAATTGCTTAACTACTAATGAACTTTGTTCCAATCAACTCTTATTCAACACCTTCAGCTTATTTCAGCACTGCTCATTAAGTCTTATCATACAGCTAATCATAATTTTGCATTAATAACACTCACATCTACCCATCAAGACGCCATCACTCTGCCCATGACTCTCCAGCTGTTAAGCCAGCAATTTTCAACACATCAATGTTTGTCAACCTGGCTGTCAGTTTGCATAAATATGTTGCAACCGTGCCTGCAGTGACAGCAAGTGCAAAAGTAAATAATTCACCTGTGTCACACCGACATTGTCTGTCTATCTGTCTGTCGCTCAGTTTGTCTGTTCGTTCCGTTCTGGGCACAGCACTGAGGCTTCATCATTTACATATATGGCCACCAGTACCAACATTGCTGCCAACACTTACTGACATTTCATTTAATTTAACAGATTATTGCTAACATTTACTGTTCGACCGACCCTTACGCAATCAGCACACACTGAGACTTGCATGCATGAGAACAAACGAGCAACAACAACAAAAAAGAACCAAATTACAAATTGGCAACACTCTGACTGCAGTGGCAATAACGGCAGCATTGGCAGCAGCAACAAGAAATAAATTTTGTTGTCAACAATCTAGTTGAGGCCAATTAAGGTTCAACTTATTTTTTTTTTTTTATACGCGACGCACCTCAATTCGCTACTTGCATAAAAAAAATAATCAAAAAAACACTGCCAAATCAATGCATATTTTCTGCCAAATTACAGGGTTACCACACAGCGGCAATTGATGAAAGAAACATGCATGCATAGATTATTTCTTAGTTGTTGGAAACAACTGCATGTTTATGCTAATAACTTCAACCGAAATAGTCTATTTATTTTAAATGCAAAAATTATGTCAACTATTGGAATAACTTGACATTTACGTATCACTTGTGAATCAATTGGAAATTTATTGATTTTAAGCTATACAAACTGCATTGCAGGATTAAGAAAGAATTTTAATTAAATGTATGATTGAACAATTTAAATTCTCACATTAAATGCTCAAAACAATAATTTTAAATTTTACTTTATAATTTACTAGCTAGTACCCGGCGCGTTGCTGCCGTCCTTGTCCAATTTACCAATAGAAGGCCATCAGCAAATAGTAATACCACTCTGAGTTTCAATATTCTGTGACCATTATTTCTAAAGCTTTTAAATATAAAAATTGTCTATTATGGGTGCAGCCAAACCCCTTGCTCAAGGAGCGTGAAAAATACTTTAGGATCTATTCTCATACCTACCAAATATACAAAAAAATTTCGTTAAATTCGGTCCAGCAGATTCGGAGGAGTTTAAACACTAACACCGTGTTACGAGATTTTTATATATTAGATATATTAGATTATTTCATAACACTATTTTTGTTTAGAAAATTTGTAAACTTCTCCAAGGATATATGCATTATAACACATTTGCATCATTCTTCTGCAATATTTCGACAATTATGCATTGATATCTGCATTTAGTGCTGCAAGATTAATAACATGTTTACTCAAGGTTTTTTGTTTTCTCTATTATTTCATAATTGAATAAAAATAGTCAATAAAAACTTCATCATTGTTATCAATTAACTTAAACTAGTCAATTATTTCTATTCATTTTCATATGAGTTAAGTAGATTGTGCTGATTTTTTTATCTATATATCTGCAAATAAATCATATTTGAATACAAATCACTCTACTTTGACTATGTAGAGAATAAATGTTTTTTTTTTCAAAACTTGATAGAAAAACTAAACTAAAAATTAAATATGATATAGCAATATCAATAGTCTAGTGCTGAGGAGACTATGAAAAACCGCTGGCAAATAAAATTTTTTGTTATTTGAACCTAACTTAGCCCGAGATCATTTGCCTACGTCTGTATTGTTATTTTTTTTGTTACGGTTTACAAGTTTTGGCCAATTTTCATACAAAAACTGTAAAAAAACTGTCCGAAAAATAAACATTATTTTGAAATTTTCATTTAAAGGTGTCCATTAGGCCGTATCGAAAAATTTAGATCGTATTCTTAGAGGTCTCAAAAGTTGCATAGGCTTGTCAAGATCACCCAAAAAAATTTTATAAAAAATAAAGGACATCTTCCTGCCCCGCAATGCTTTGATTTTTTTCAGAAAATCCACACATGTCGTGAAGCAAAAGTAATAATGCAGTTTAACTAACAATTTCTTGCCACACATGGTGCTACTCATGATTTTTACATACAGTACACTAAGGGAAAAAGTTATGTAGTCAGTACAGAGACAGCTATGTAAAATCTATGCACTGCAACTTGTATGAGAACGCAACAAGAGCAGTATTTACTGAGTAAAGGGAGCGTGTACTGACTACATATCAATTTATTCACTTTTTAAAATGAATAAAAAATGTTTTCAATACATCATGTTATGTGTTGAATACATAGCAGACTTCAATAGATACAAGCAACGTGTACTCAATCAACGTGTTATGTAATTTTTTACAAAAACTTTACTCAATACATAAAATAAAGACTCAGTACACGTCCCCCTTATACGATTGAAGTGACACATTTATTCAGTACATAACATATGGACTCAGTACACGTATCTCTTGCACATCGGCACACGATTTTGCTGTTTTATGTCATTCGTTTCTTGATTTTCAAATAAGCAACACCTCTAAAGCCTCTAGAAAATCAAAGCGGGAATGAGTTTATCCACTGTACTCTAGAACAAAAGCGATGATTGGATAAGAATTAAATGGCTGGGTTTCTATAAGTAATTGCCAATTATTTTGTGAAATCTAGTCATTTCTTTATAAAATTATTTATTGCATTTGTTGAGAGGGTACTTTAGGCACAGGCATGAATTGTGTATATATTCAATACATGGAATTATGAACAAAAAATATATAATGAATACATTATACATGTACTCATTGCATAAAATTATGTTTTTAACATATGTAATGAGTAAATGATGTATGTACTCATTATATAAATGTATGCACTGAAAATATGTAATGAGTAAATTATGTATGTACTCATTACATAAAATTATGCATTTAAAATATGTAATGAGTAAATAATGTATGTACTCATTGCATAAAATTATGTACTCCAAATATGTAATGAGTAAATTATGTATGTACTGAGTCAATAATTTATGTAATACGTACATAAGATCTTTACTCATTACATAAAATTATTTGTAACAGTTTGCGATGAGTACAGTGAGCATGTACTCACCACATACATCCATGAATTCACGACACATATTTATGCGTTGAGTACATAAAATTCTTTATTGACTACATAACCGCTTGAAAGCATTATGTAGTCAATAAAGGTTTCAACATGTACTCAATACATGAAATATGTAAAATTTTTGTGTGCAGAAAACTATGCGATGAGTACATAAATTTATGTATTGAGTACATAGGTTTTTCCCTCTGTGTATTCTGTATGAAGGATATTCGAAGCCAAAGTTGTACTTGGGATAGCACAAGACGTTTGATTGTAAGCATTGGTTATAAATTTTGGTGGTACTGTTTATAGTGTTGATGTATTCCATAAATATCGTGAATTAATAATTTGCATAGTTTTTGCACATCAATTCTCTTAATTTAGAGAAATGTATACTAGAACGCAATTTTTTAACTTTTTCAAAAAAATTAATATAAGATTTTATGTCAAGTGATTCAGAAGTGGTGTTGAAGATAATCTTCTTAATTTGAGTTTTTTGAAAATTTCTGAACATGATACTGCCTAAAAATATTTATTTAATATATCCGCTTAAGACCACGATTTTTTTTTTCTTTTTCAATATTTTAAAAAAAGTTATTTCCTAGCATCAAATTTCTCAATTTGAGTTATAACTCCCTTATGGTTATAATTTCATAAAAACACATTTTAAAAACAATTGTTAAGTCTTTTGAGACCGACTGAATGGCATAAAATGTATTTTAACGATATTATAACCATAAAGAAGATATAACTCAAATTGAGAAATTTGATGGTAGGAAGTAAAATTTTTTTTAGTATTAAAATATAAAAAAAAATCGTGGTCTAAGCCTGGCATATTAAATACATATTTTTAGGTAGGGTCATGTAAAGAAATATTTGAAAAATCCCAATTGAGAAAATTATCTTCGACACCACTCTTATGCCCGTGATATAAAATCTAATATTAATTTTTTTGAAAAAGTTAAAAAATTGCGTTCTAGTATACATTTCTCTAAAACAAGAGAATTGATGTGCAAAAACTATGCAAATTATTAATTCATCATATTTAAGAAATACGCCAACACTATAATCAATGCCATCAAAATTTAGACTCAATGGTAACAATCAAAAGTTATGTGCCATCTCGATATAACTTTCGCTTCGAATATCCTTCAAACACGATACTGTGAGTAAAAATCGTGAATATCATCGTGTTTGGTAAGATATTGCTAGTTAAACTGCATTTAAATTTTTTCCTTTAGACAAATGTAGTTTTTTTTACAAAAATCAAAGCATTTTAAGATCGTTATTTTTTACTGTTTTTCTCAAAAAACAACTTTGTCCTTGCGGGGCAGGAAGATGTCCTTTTATTTTCATACAATTTTTTTTGGCAGATCTTGACAACCACGTGAAACTTTTGAGACCTCTTAGAATGTGAAATTCGAAAAATGTAATTCGATACGCCCTAGTGTCCATAACCTATTTGTTGGTGTCTGATAAGATCACAAAAGCTACAACCTGAGATATGCAGAACAACTCTTCCGAAGAAATCTTACCAAAAAAATCTAACAGATACAATTTATAAACAGAAATCTTAATATATAAAAGAGACAAGCGTCCTGCTCCGTGCTCTATATCGCTCAAACTGTTATAGTTGTCATTGCTTTGTATAGGCTGAATATGTTAGCCTGGACCAGAAACTGCTTCGTTATTACAGTGCTTTTTATATGAACAAATTTTAAGCCTAAAAGTATGCACACAAGATATATTTGATATACATATATGCGTAAGGACACATTGACGACGGCTGGAACAAAATAGCATTTGAGGTGAATGAAAAATGTCATATCGTCTGCTACTTAATTATATTGAATATGACCCGTCGTATGACGTACTTCTATACTAGTAAGGATATAAAAGAAAGGTTTCAGTTGTTTCAACAAAAACTTTCTATAATTTTTTGCAACTATCACAGTTTTATTACTCAAAATTCATATTTTGTAAAAATATTACGATCAAATTGTAACGAAAGCTTATAAAGATAATATTTTAACCTAGCACTGTTATGGAATGATTTCCATGATTTTTCAGAATTTATCAAAAACTTCTATAAATAAGCATACCCCAAACATAAGCACATTTCATTTAATCTATAATCCTCAACCTATAATACCTGGTCAACCTATATAACCTATAATAGTGATAGTGGTGACCGTGGCATGCAGGTTAAGTGTGTGGCCTAGCATGCTCGGAGCCCGGGTTCGATCCCCAGCCGCGGCGAAAAGTTTTTTTCAATAAAAAATTTTTCTGATCGGTCACCACCTCTCTGCAGACAATGGCAAGCCTCAGAGAGTAAATAATGGCATGTTAAGCTTCTTGAGAACATAAACTTAAGCCGTTCGAAGTCGGCATTAAACATGTAGGTCCAGTTCTCGGTCAATTGTGTGCAAACATTTAAGCTCGGTCAAAGTCCTTTCAAGGGCTGAAATGGCCAATTTGTTTTTTTTTTTTTTATAATCCTCAACCAGTTCTAACAAACGTTATCACATATCAAAAAAAAATAGACTTCTATACTGTTGATCGAGGAAAATATGAAGGGCTCTTTGCATAAACATGATAAGTCACAAAATAAAAATTTTTAAATAATCGCCTTTGAATCTGGTTTCTGTTTTTAATTTTTGTGATGGTGTGATATGAAAAAAAACTTGCTCAGATGATTGTCAGAGAAACAGTTTTTCCCTTAATTTCCATTATTATGGATAATACTTTGTTTGCATCGATTTAGTACCAAATTTTTTTTTTTGTGTGAATACAAGAGAGAATGAAATCCTATTTTTATCTACGCCCTGCTTTATCAATACCACCATTACCATTAGAATAATTGTTTTGGAATTTTTTTAAATATGATCTGTCACTGTAAAATTTTCTTTTTTTAAGATATGGCGTCAACTACCTTTGTGCCATGTTGAAAACGACGACGGAATAAATGATATAATTGTAGTATTCACGCGAATATTTGTGACTACTTCAAAAACTGAAATTTATAGTTGTCTCTTAATTTTCCAGTAACTATTAAACAGCAGAGCATTTATTTTGTGTGTCTCTCTGACTTTTTCATCGGAACATGAACATTCTACATTGATGTTCAGCTATAGTTTTAAGTTTAAAAAAGAATACCAAAGGCACCTCTGAAAACCATGATATAAAAACTACAAGATAGTGTTGACGTTTATGTTGGAAACGAACTTCTGTCAAATAATATAACAAAGAAAAGAACGCTCACAATCCGTCGTTTCACTGGTCACATTCAGCGTTGTCAATAGTTGGCAATTGTTAAGTCAAAACTTTATGCACATAAATATGAAGTTGCGCATTAAAATGCATTTCAAAATAGAAAACTTTTTATTTTTCGGTAAAATTTCCATTGGTATTTGATACAAAGCTTGACATTTCATAAACTTGACAACCTTTTTTGAAACTTCAATACCGATAACAGCGCTCCCCGATGTGTCGCTGTCACAACAGTTGACACAGCTGAATGTGGCTAACGCATATAACAACGAACAGCTGTTTTTGTCAAGAGTTCGTTTTACTTGTAGCTGAGAGAATCAACACTTGTCAATACTACCTGGTAAAGTTATTATATCATGTCTGAAAACATAATATTATATATAAAGAAGGCTTTTCAAATAAAATCCTATTGTTTATCAAATTTTAAAAAATAATGTATATTTATAAACATTTTGAACATAACTTATTTGTTCATCACTGTAGGTCCATAATTGTTAAATAAATTTAATCAAACACTTCAAAGGTCAGAATTAATAAATAAAAAATTGTTTAACAAAAAACAAAAACCTTATTCAAAATCACTAAAAAAGTGAAAATTAATTTTAAATTACTTATATTAATTATTTAAATTATTATATTGGAAGTCTTATTACATTAATTGTTCTTCATTTGTTTTGTTTTTATCATAGGTATATTAGTTTTTTTACGATTTTTTTAATATATTTGCAGGAGTTCATTTTATGTGGTAAATTTTTTTAGGTAAGTTTCAAATATGAACCTTTGTTCACAAAAATTAAGTTTTATTAATTTCTGGCTTGTTGGTTATTTTCAATTTCCACCTCTTTACAATTTTTATTAAAGTTTCACGCCGATTTTCGGATCCCACTTACTGTATAATAATTCAATCTAGTCCTTTGCCAAATTGCAGTTCTCTAGAAACAGTATGAACCGATTTGCAATAGATTTTTAAAACGTTTGATGCCTAGTAGTCGCATTAAAACCACACATTTAATAATTTTGCTCTATATTTCAAGTGATTTTGCATAGAAAAATCAAGCTTTTCACCTCCGGAAAGAAAGTGTTAAAGAGCCGCACCCTATTTTAATTCCTCCCGCTTTTTTAATGATTATGATGATTATGACCTGCCCACCTACCAAAAATTAATACCCAAGTTTCAATATTAACTGAAATGCAGTGTTTTTCTAAAAGAGACACGCCCCTTTGTTGAATCTAGCCTATTTTCTTGATCGTATGTCGTTATAATTCTACCTACTCTGGTATCGTTTTCAGTAACCCAGTGTCAATATTGACTAAGATATAGTGTTTTTTCTAATAGTGACACGCCTCTTTGTCGATACAGTTTATACAATTTTTTCAAACACTGCCACACTTCTTAGTCGAATAACGCCCAATTCCTCGGTAGTAATTTGTAATAATTGTGCCTTCTTCTGTACTTTATTTCAGTACCATAGTCAATAGTCAACAGTATTCGATGTAGTGTTTTCTAATAATGCCACACCCCTTTGTCGAATGACGCCCACTTGATTGACAGTATATTGCAATAAGTGTGCCTACCTCTGTAGTAAATTTCAGTACTCTTTTGTTAATATTTTTCCAAATACACTTTTTCCAATATTGACACACCTCTTTGACGAATAACGCCCACTTATTTGACCATAATTTTTTATAATTGTACCTACCCTTGCATTTATACTGTAAATGTCAGTACCCTAGAGTCAATATTTACTGAGATACAGTGTTTTTTTATAGTGACACGCCCCTTTATCGAATACCGCCCACATTCTTGGCAGTAATTTTTTATACTTGTGACTACCTCTGTACTAAATGTCAGTGTCGTATTGTCAATATTATTAGAGACACAGTAACTGTCTTATATTGCCACACCCTTTGTCGAATAACGCCCACTTTCTTCATAGTAATTTTTAATAATTGTGCTTACCTATGTACTTAATTTCTGTATTCTAGTATCAATTTTATTTGAGACACAGAGTTTTTCTAATATTGCCACACCCTTTTTTCGAATAACGCCTACTTTTGTAAAAAAAAATCACGGCAATCGGGCAAGTACTTTAGAAGTAATCGATGTACATACATTTACAAAACAAACAAAAAAAAAAAAACCAAAAACCAAAAACCAAAAACAAAAAACAGAGAAACCAACGAACTTGAGAACCTCCTCCTTTTTTAAGTCGGTTAAAAATGATCATGGCATTGATTCCTGGTAACACATCTATTGCGACTACTATAAACAGTTGCAGGTTCTTTTCTGGCTCCAACTGTTCAACAAAATTCTCGAATTAATGGCTTGTTAGAATGTTAAAGAAATCTCACAACTAATACCAAGTTTAACAAGGTTACCAAGGTTCACTTGAAACTCTTATCAAAAGAAAACACTTTTAAAAATAATGAATCGATATATTTAAAAAAAAAAAAACAAAAAACCCCTTCATTACAACGTATGAAATCTTACTATTTGAAATAAAAATGTAAACAAAAAAGAAACAATTACGTAAGTGTGGACGTAAAATTCCGTTTAAATAGTAACTTTTTTGCCTTGTCTCTTTAGCCCGATTGTTTTGTCTATTTTGCACATATTTTTTATTTATCTTCCGAAAATTAATAAATAAATTAATAACACTCAAGTGATGGACTTCTTATCGAGACCAGAACACGGTCGAGAAAGTTCAAAGTAATCATGATAAATAGAGCAAGCAAAAAAAAAACAGCAAAACGTCAAATTCTTTCAATAATTTTGTTAAGTTTGACAAGTTGAGTTCATTGACTTAGTTGAAAAGAAGGCTAAGCGAATGTCCTTTTCATTGGTGTCACTATCGTCTCTGTCGGATGTATAGTTTGCGAGCGACACTCAATTTTACTTCAATTTAATTTTAAACGAAGTGAATGCCTCGATTTTTCTAGAAATTGGGTGGTGGCTATATCTCAAGCTGAGCAAATAGCTTTTCCACGGGTGCCACTTTCGTCTCTGTCCGATGTATAGTTTGCAAGCTTATTGATCATCCAAATGAATTTGCATTGAAAACAAATACAACAATTCATCCAGAACGAAACCTGGTTTATTTCTTAAATTAAAAATAGATTGTTCATTTCACATATTTAGTTCTGCTACTTTCTACTAGACGCAATAACCAACGAACGTTAGATGCATACATCATGTCAGCCAAATAGATAGGGCCATCTATTGGGCAATAGCATAAAACGAAATATGATGCAAGTCATATTCTTCATAGTTAAATCTAATCGAATCACCCTCTTAACGTGGAGTAGAGAACCAATGCTGCCAATACCGTGGAGTAGAGAACCAAATTCGTACAAAACAAAACCAACACAAGCAAAAACAACCAAACAAAAACAAAGAAAACAGCAGGCACAGCATAAGCAGCTGATGATTAATTTTCTTATATAAACATATAAATTTTTCTTCTGATATTTTACTATTTTGTGACTTTAATATAATAGTGGCATAGTTCAAAATTAGATATGAATTCAGCGCAAGATATATCTGATATCTTAGTATATATATTATATTTGAACGATGAGTATTAAAAGCTGTAAGTATAACCTTAAGTATTCGTCAAAAAAGTTTCATGGGCTTAAAAAAATCTGTTAAAACGACCCCATGCCAACCGCGCTTTAAGACTTAATTCTACGTCAAAAAAAAAAATTTTAAATGTATTCAAATTCTAGAACTTTTTAATGAGAGTCTTACGAAATGTTACAGAAAATAATGTATAAAATTTTAAAAAATTTCATTATGCATCACTTTTTTTAAATATCATAACTAAAGGTTGTGAGTATGAAACTTAGAAAACCTCAGTCACAGAAATATTACCTACTTTGATTGTATAATTGACATCATAATACTATAATAGCAGAGAAGAATTAATAAATTCCATATTTGCATAACAAGATATATTGCTTTCAGTCATGTCCTTGATAAAATATTTCCTGTTTTGCATCATAAACAATTTCATGCAATTTTCATGCAAAAATAATTCATTTTCAACTACCAACACATGCACAATGTTCAGTGTCAATGACTTGGCAGGCAGCAGGAACAACTGTAACGCCAATAACAACAGCAACATCAACAATTGGCATTGAAATAGTGCCAACAACAACATTGACAATATGCACGAATTGAATAATTTTCCGCCTTTCCAACATATAATTTACAACAAATCAATAGCAATCAAACAACACTCACGCATGCGCAAACTGCTGCACTTAACAATAACACGAGTGGTGGCACTCCATCAAAGCGCCAGTCAGCAAAGGCAAAAATGTGATCGTGTACATGTGCGCACTCGACATGGAATGATACAACAACATAACAACGACAACATATTGTTGCCACTACGCATGCTTTGATTAATCGTCAGCAACAATCAGGCAAGTGGCAGCAATAACAGGCGTTGCTGCGGTGCGGCCTCTAAAATGCGCTGCAGTTTTTGTTTTTTTTGCTGACTTTTTTCACTAAACAAACGTATGAACGAATGAACGCATTTTGCACTTGAATTAAGTTTTGCATACAACAAAAAGAACAACTGACAACCAGCATGAACTAGCAAGAGCAACAACTTTAGCAACATTAAGAGTGCGAAATTTGCATAAAAATTCTACGAAATCATGTTCCGCATGCGTTGTAAAGTATTTAAAATCGGCTGCATATTTATTAAGACGTTGTACTGGGGTTGTGCAAAGTGCTGCGGCAGTTATACGACGGGAGGAATGCAGCATCGTATGGCAGTTAATAAATTTTTATAAATCTCAAGTTCAGAACCCAAGGCAATGGCGCCTTGTTAGTCGCCAACATATGATGACTGGCGGTAAATTTTTTGCCGCATGCGTTTATTATTTGTTATGGTTACACATGCACAATTAACTGGAGCTGCACAGTGGGGCAAATTTTTGTTGTTTTTGAATTATTTTTAACAAGTTTAAAAAATAATTTAATTTATTTGTCTTATAATTTATAGAATATTTTATTTGAAGTGACTTCTACGTATGCTGTTGTTAGCTTTAGTCACTTAGTGTGATACGAAGGAGATATTCAGGAAAATATTCGTAAAGTATCGCAAAATTTATTTCAAAGAAAATTTTCCGAATCTCATGTAAAGAAGGCAAGACCGTAACATTAAGACTCCAACAAAATTAATGATTTAATTTGAATGCAAAACTGTTCTTTAATTGTTAACGCATATATATTTATTTATGAAGTTTTTGTGCCCACTGTCATCAACATGTGTGAACATGGAATTTTAATTCCATTTATATCGATTAAAAAACAACACCAAAAAAAAAAAAACTCATACCGGTTCAACCTGCATTTTTCAACTGCCAACAGCAGAAACGCACTGAATGCGTTCAATCAAAATTTATAGCGCAACTTTTAGTTATAAAAAAAATTAAAAAAAAAACATCGTTTAAAAAATGAAACCAAGTCACAACAAAAACACTTCACGGTGTAATGACTTCAGCTGACGCTTGGTTTGGCGGCTTTGGTGAACATTTTTGTCGCTTCGTTAAAAGCCTGGCTACGCATGCGCTGCTGCTTGTTGGTTGCTGGTTGACCGCGCGCGCTGCAAAAACTCTAACCTTGCTTATCAATCAAGGTCGTTCGGTAATAACTGCCACTAAGCTGCCTGCTCCATATTGCTTTATAAAAGTGGTATGTTTTATGTTGTTGTTTTTTTTTTATATTTACTAGTGTTTAACTTATGTTTCTACCTTGCCACGCATTTTTATCACTGTATATTTTTTTAAGCAGGTTCAACGCTACGTATGAGTAACTTGAATGCTATTTAAATCAACTACTGTATGAGAAGCGTGTGCGGCACTTGATGTTTCATCGCAGATTTTAAGTGGTTATATTTTGATTGCAATCATTTGGAATTTTTAAATGAATCATTATTGCAGCCAAATTGAGTCATATGTAAGGTATGTGATGAAACTATTTGGAATTGCTAAAACTTAAAAAGTATAAACTCGTTACGAGTTATGATTTATTATAAAATTCTGAATGTAATCTTTAGATTTTTACTATAAAATTGTGCAATATTTAAGCTTTTAGAATAAAAACATACAAACACTTTTGAAGTAAAAAAGTTGTCAATAATAATCAGACACATGTCATATACCATTTAAGGGCTGAAATCGATATATAATAATCTGTATTGTTACCTAAAAGTAAATAGAAAAATTAGGTTTTAATTAAGTTTTTATTTTTTATTTTCAGCGCAGAAATTGTAATATAAATTAGGTTAACCAGGCACCAAAAATAACTGTAATTTTGAAAATTTTGAAAGAAAAAGTCATTATGTTAAAGAGTCTGGAGAAGAATGTCACGTTTACAAAATTGGTCCTTGTTTCATTTGCAGTTCAAAAATATTAAGATTTTTATTTTTTTAAGTTTTATTTTAAAAATCATAAAATAACTGTTATTATTAAGTTTTTTTTTTTTTGCTCATAAATAACACTTATTTTTGGAGTTTTATTTTATTTGTTAGGAAACAAAATTTATTTTTGAATTTAATTTTTTTGTTCTAAAATAGAACATATTTATTCAGTTTTATATTTTTACTCAGAAAATAACACTTATTTTTGAGTTTTATTTTTTCGCTCTTAAATAAAACTTATTTTTTGAGTTTTATATTTTTACTTACAAATTAAAACTTATTTTGAGTTATATTTTTCACTCTGAAACAAATAACATTATATTTGAGTTTTTTTTATTTACTCAGTAAATAACACTTATTTTTTAGTTTTATTTTTTCGCTCTTATGTAAAACTCATTTTTTAGAGTTTTATTTTTTACTAAAAAAAATTAAGCTTATTTCTGATTTCTATTTTCTACTCAGAAAATTAAATATTTTTTTTTAAATTTTATATTTTTACTCGGAAAATTAAACTTAGTTTTTTTAACTATGGCATTCAAAAAGAGCCATAATTAAACGAAAGTCCAATATAAGAGTTGATATAAAAATTACAACAGTCTTGATTTGTGAGTAAAAAAATAATACTCAAAAAAAAAGTGTTTTATTTGAGCAATAAAATATATTTTAAAAAAAGTTTTCTTTTCTGAGTAAAAAAATAAAACTCAAAAACTAAATTTTATTTCCGAGCGAAAAAATAAAACTCAAAATTAAGTGTTATTTGCCAGTAAAAATATAAAACTGTAAAAATATGTTCTTTTTTAGAACAAAAAAATTAAATTCAAAAATAAGTTTTGTTTCCTAACAAATAAAATAAAACTCAAAAATAAGTTTTACTTTAAAGCGAAAAAATAAAACTCAAAAATAAGTGTTATTTTCTGAGTACAAAAATAAAACTAAAAAGCAAGTATTACCTCAGAGCGAAAAAATAAAACTAAAAAAGTGTTATTTTGTGAGTGGTGACCGTGGCATGCAGACCGTGTGTGGCTTAGCATGCTCGGAGCCCGGGTTCTATCCCCAGCCGCGGCGAAAAGTTTTTTTCAATAAAAAATTTTTCTGATCGGTCACAACCTCTCTGCAGACAATGGCAAACCTCAGAGAGTAAATAATGCCATGTAAAGCTTCTTGAGAACATGAACTTTAGCCGTTCGGAGTCGGCATAAAACATGTAGGTCCAGTTCTCGGTCAATTGTGTGCAAACATTTAATAACACACACAACACAATTGATCATAAGAAGCTCGGTCAAAGTGCTTTCAAGGGCTGAAATGGCCAATTTGTTTTGTTTTTTTGTTTGTGATTTTGTGAGTAAAAAAAAACCTGGAAAATAAGCATAATTTTCTGAGTAAAAAACTAAAACTCGAAAAATAAATTTTCTGAGTACAAAAATAAAACTCAAAAAGCAAGTTTTACTTCAGGGCAAAAAATAAAAAAAAAGGTTATTTTGTCAGTAAAAAAAAAACTGGAAAATAAGCATCATTTTCTGAGTAAAAAACTAAAACTCGAAAAATAAATTTTCTGAGTACAAAAATAAAACTCAAAAAGCAAGTTTTACTTCAGGGCGAAAAATAAAAAAAAAGTGTTATTTTGTGAGTAAAAAAAAAATTGGAAAATAAGCATAATTTTCTGAGTAAAAAACTAAAACTCGAAAAATAAATGTTAAAAACAAACAGTTTGAGTCCCTGGATAACACTATACAGTAGACTGGGTCGATTTGTATGAAGGCAAAAAATCTGATGTTGCCTGGGCGATTTTCGGTTCGGGCATGAAAAGTTATTAAACAAAAAAAAAAAAAAAAATAGGGAGACTGGGGTTACACCTTACCCCATCGCACCCTCAATTTTGTGAATTTTTTTTCAAAACGTGCACCGGAGCACCACACAAAGATATGGTGCGAATATAAGGTGGATAGCTGCAGTGGCTCAGCCGTGATGGTCAAAATTACGAAACGCACCAACGATAAGAATATACTTTTTTCTTTAGGAATTTGTAACGGTAAATTTTTTTATGACAACGTATACATCTTAGACCGTTTTTTGGTTGAATCGGGTGTGAGAATTTCATATCGGGCGTTATTTTTGCCCTAGCTGTGCACGTTTTTTAAAAAAAAAATTTGAAAAAAATTTCTATAGAAAAAATTCATAAAATTGAGGGTGCGATGGGGTAAAGTGTACCCCAGTCCCCGTTTTTTTTTTTGTTTAATAACTTTTTATGCCCGAACCGCCCAGACAACATCGGTTTAAAAATCAACTCAGCCTACTATACAGACTACAATTTAAAATAAAAAAAAAAAAAATCAAATTGAGCTTAATTTTATAGGCCCAGGTTGTATCCAGAATTTTTTTATAAAATCAAGTCCTTCAAAGCCCTTAAAGCTAAAAATCTAATATGCAAATATAGAAAATATACTTAAAAATCTAATTTTTTGTGCAGTCTTCTGAGTTGACCTGTGATATTATAATTTCTAACCTTTAGATTATATTCGTTCGGAAATTTTTGCACTGAGCACTTCAAAATAAAATTAGTGCTCAAGTAGCTCAAGTGTAAGAAAAATGCAAGGCAAATTTCATGCGTCAACCATGCTTATAACTTCTGAATCCCGACAGAACCAGTCAGCATACTTTCTGTTCGAAATTTTTAATTTTTGTGTCAAGAGCTCGTGACAATATCTAAATAAATTTTCTTTAATCTATCTAAAGTTACAAAAAGTTAATTTGAATTTTTTTTTTTTTTGTTTATTAAACTCTTCGCAAGTTCTGGGCAGCAAGTTTTTCATCTATATTTTCAGAATAGTTTTAAAAAAATATTTTTTTTGACGTAGACTTACGTCTAACAGCGCGGTTTATATGGGATCGTTTTAATAGATTTTTTCAAGACCATGAAACTTTTTTGACGAATACTTAAGGGTATACCTACAGCCTTTAATAATCATCGTTCAAAGATAATATATATATTAAAATATCAGATATATCCTGTGCTGAATTAATATATAATTTTGGTTTTTGTCACTATTATATTAAAGTCACAAAATAGTTAAATAAAAGAAAAAAAATGCATGTGTTTATACAAGAAAATCAATCATCAGCTGCTTATGCTGTGCCTGCTGCTTTCTTTGTTTTTGTGTCATTTTTTTTGCTTGTATTGTTTTTGTTTTATATGAACTGAGTTCTTGTATGTATCTTGTAGTCTTGTATCTTCATTGGGTTATTGTATGTACTACATCTTTATTGGGTTCTTGTATGTACTACTTAGAAATGAGTGCTCTATTTTAACACAAGATGTCAATCACAATCTCTTTTCAACTAAGTCAATGAGCTCAAACTGTCAAACTTAACGAAATGGATCTGTGATCCGGTTAGATTTAACTTTTATGAAAAAACAAGTTGGTTCATATATCCTTTTATGCTTTTACCCAATAGATGACATAAAATTTTAATTTTTGTTTTTAATGCAAATTAATTTGGATTCCACATCTCACTAGCGAGTGTAGCTCTCAAACTAAACATTGGACTGAGATGAAAGTGGCACTACTGCAAAGGACATGTGCTCAGTGTGAGATAAAGGTACCTTCGATTTTTTTAAAAATCGGGGCCTTCATTTTATTTTAAAAAAATTGTATTTAAACTGATTGTAGCTCGCAAACTATATATCGAGCAAAGACGAAAGTGTTTGGACCAATGGAAAGTACATTTGCTTCGCCTTCTTTTCATCCAAGTCAATGAACTCAACCTGTCAAACTTAACGAAATGAAAAGAATTTGACATTTTGCTTGTGTCTTTTTGCTGCTAATTTTATCATGACTTTTAACTTTTTCTTTGTTTTGGTCTCTTTAAGAAGTCCATAATTGAGTGTTATTAATTTATTTATTAATTCTCAGAAGAATATATAAAAAATATATGCAAAATGGACAAAACAATCGTACCAAAGAGACAAAGTAGAAGAGGTTACAACTTAAACAGAATTCTAAGTCTACACTTACAATACTATCGAAATTGTTTCTTTTTTTTAGATTGTAAGCAAATTTATTTTGAAGTTGATTTTTGACCAAACAGTTAATGATACTTAATTAGAATTTCAATTATTAAATTAAAATTTTTGACACTAAATTAGCTAGGATTCGAACCCGCATGCTTCGCATGCCAGTCTAGCACACTTCCACTGAGATATTGATAACGATATGATTAATATAGCAAATACATTTTAAAACTATTACTTAAAGAAGACAGACATTTCAATAAAAATACAAAAATATATATCAACAGACAATTTTAACAGCACAAAAATACTTTGAAACGTTCATGCAAGAATAAAAACTGTTAACTTAAACGCAAATCATTCAAACTAACAGTGTTTTGAAATAACAGCGGCCGACTGTTAATATTGCAGTTGATATTTTTCTGAGTGTAACAGTTTAACATTTTTATCAGCCTTTTTTGTTTATATTTACTAAACTTTTACATACAAAAGAAGTCCAAAATAAAGTGAAGAGCTTCTTCTCTTCCACTTCGCATCTACTACTATTGCGAAGTAGTGTAACTATTATACTACTATTAGTGGAATAATTTTTTACCTATTATATTGAATGAAAAGACTCAATAAAACACAAAATTAATGAAGAAATATTAACAGATTAATTTTTATGTATAAATAATTTTTTTTAATTTAATTGATCCGCAAATTCAACACCTCGGTACTGAAAAAAATTTCTATAATTCACAATGAAAACGCGTACTAATTTATTCTAACGATTTATATTTAAGCCAATTAAATATGGTAATTAATGCTATTAAATGATAATTTTAAATTTATATATTGAGCACGCAATGATTTTTTACAACAAATCAAATGTGCTCTTAACTTAATTATTTAAAAAAAAAAACAACAAAAATACTGGCTAGACTAAGCTTAGACAGCATCTCCCGATGCTGTTGTTTTTAGCTTAAGATGTTGAACAAACAAGTGCTGATAGCTTGAAATTTTAGCAATCATCTTCATATATCTTTTTTAAGCAATTATGAGATTATGTCGCCAATTTTCAATTAAAAAAAAAAATTAAAACAAAATAAAAATACATGATGTTAGCATGTGGTACACGGCATCCATGCGGTCATGCGATCATGTCTGCAATATGAGTTCATACTCAGTGAACTGTCAGAGGGCTGTCATAACGCGGCATGATAGCGAGTTGAATCATAAAATAATTTTTATATGAAAAATAAAATTATACTTCAAGTAGGTATGCGTGTAGCTATGATGACGTTCATGCTGACATCCTGCTAGTTTTAGTTGTAGTTTAATTTTCTATTTTTTTTTTTATGATAAAATTTTATTCCCACAGTTTAGTGTGTGTTGCCTGCAGCGATTTGTAATTAGTTTAAAGCTATGAGTTTGTCAGCTTCGAACAGTTTTGACAAAAAATTAAGATTTTATGAATTTTGAAATTATCTAAGAAATTTCTAAAAAGTTAAAATTTTATAAGCTTAAATGATGGTTTAAACTAAATGAGATACCAGATATCATTGGATATCAGCCTTAAATAATAAAAAAAAAAAATTTTAAAACTAAATTAGTTAAGCTCATTTTTGCAGTTTTTATAAAACATTTTAAAAAAAGCAAAATTCAACTGAAAATCTTCTAATATATAAAATTAAATGTTTGTCACTCTGTCTGTCTGTCTGTCTGTTACAAATAGGCTCGCGCACCGTTTATCCGATTGAGCTGAAATTTGGACACCGAGTACGTTTGAAAGAACATAGGAGGTGTACAAAGTTGGGCGCAAGTCTGTGGGCGTGGCACTCCATAATAACTTCTAAACGCCTAGACCGATTTCAATGAAATTTGGTATGAAGGTTCGAATACGCCCAAGATAACATAGGCTATAAAAAATTCCAAAGAATTCCGAAAGAGGACGCTTTAAGCAGTGAGTTTTAAAGACATAATAACTCCTATGCACCTGTACCGATTTCAATAAAATTTGGTATGAACGTTCTACTCCAACCAAAATAAAACATAAAATATAAAAAATCAAAAGACTTCCGCAAGAGGACGCTTTAAGTAGTGTATTGTTAAGACTCAATAACTCCTAAATTACTTGACAGAATTTTAATTTGATACGTGAAATAACCTGACCCTGCAACAGAATTGAGGCTACTTAAGTTTCAGAAAATTTCCGTGAGAGGGCGTTTTATTCAAACAACTATGTCTAGCTCATTCACGTCAAAACGGCTGAACCAATTTTAATGAAACTTGGTAGGCATTTGTATCTGTTACTGAAATAGAACCTATGCTTTTTAAAGTTCTTTCCACAAAAATCAAGGAATGAGCCGAAGGCAAACGAAGTCCAGAACCAAAGACGAACGAAAAAAAAGAAGTTTAACGAATACGAGCCGAAGCTATATAAATATGAAAAAAAAATTAACCGAACAATATTGACCAAAACCGAAGTTGAACGACGACAATCTAAAAATCGAATTGATGCTTATAGGATTTTTTGAAATTGGAATTTTTATACCCTAAACCTGGGTTAGGGTATATTAACTTTGTGCAAACGTTTGTAACGCATAGAACGAAGCGAGTTCGGTATTGAAAAGTATATATATTCTTGATCAGCGTCAGCATGTGAATCGAGCTATCAATGTCCGTCCGTCCGTCTGTCCGTCTGTGTGTTGTCCGTATACACAGGATAAGAAGAAGCAGTTGAGATAATTGAATGAAACTTGGTACACATGGTCACATGGACCCAAGGATCTGCACTACTGAATATTTTTGGAATCCGCCAACAGACACACCTACCCCCCATACAAAGCAAAAATTGAAAACTGCATAACTCAGCTCATAATTAACCAACAATAATAAACTTTGGTGTGTATGTGTTTTGTTTCAACAAAAAGATGTCTTCGAAAAATGGGTGTCATCCGCTCACGGACACGCCCACCTCCCATACAACCCAAAAATTGAAAACGCAATAAATAAGCCTCTGTTTAATCTACAGAGCTAAAATTTGGCACGTATGTTTTTTTATGACAAGACAAAGATGGTTTTGAAAAATGGACGTCATCCGCCTACGGGCACGCCTACCTCCCATACAACCCAAAAAGTTTAAAGCTCAATAAATAAGGTTATGTTTGTCATAGAGAAATTAAATTTGGTATGTATGTATTTTATGCCAAAACTAAGGTGTGTTCAAAAATTGGGAGTAATCCCTCCATTAATACGCACACCTCCCATAGCGAAAGCACAATAAAGGCATTAACTGTGAGCTACAGGAATAAAACTTGGTAGGTATGTGTAAATTGTTCATCAACATTTAAATGCATATAAAATATAGACTTTATCCACCCACGGACACACCCATTTTCAATAATACTATTTTTTTTTTTTGAAGAGTAGGTTTAGGGTATTTCATAGTCGGCCTAGACCGATAGACCGACTTTAGACTTTCTTTACTTATTTAAAATAAAATTGCTTATTAAATGCATGCTAAGAAAAACTTAAAACGCATTTTTCTCGAAATGACTTTACGAACTGCACTCAGAAAAAAGTTTCTCGGAATATGATGTAAAAGACATCATATTTAGAGAAAAATTATCTATAGTCTACAAGTCTATAGACTTTGTTCCAGAGAATGCCTTTCTCTAAATGCGATCTTAAAAATTCTCTAAAAATTATAAAAAGCTTCTATGAAAAAGAGAAATATATAAAAATTTATCGTTTTAAGAAAAAAATACATTTTATTTTTGAGAAAACATTTGTTTTTATTGAAGAAAATACTGCTCAAAGTGAATTTTTTATCAAAATATAAGAAAAAATTTAATTTTCAATAAATTTTTCTCTATAAATGAGATTTTTTTTTGTGCGAGAAAAGTATATATCATTATAAGAGACATTGAAATATTTCTATTTCCTAGAAGTGAAGAAATATATCTTCGAAAATCTGAAAACTTATTCTAATTGAAGAAAATTTTATTTGAAAAAGAGAAAATTGCTGTTATCGAAAATAGAGAAATTTTTCACCGGAGAAAGATAGCTATGTGTTTTTTCTGAGTGTGGGTGAACATTTTCCTCAGAAACCAGACGTCAGACGTCAGAGACGTTGAAGATGTTATTTTATTCTTTTAATCATGTCTGGCAGGTACAGTTTTACGGAAACTTGACTTCACACTTTCGATGGAAGAAGGGGCATAACCTCAAAAAACGATAATTTAAAAAATTTAATATTTAATTGATAATTTGGAAAATGTTAAAATGAGAGCAGTTTTGAAAATCGTTCTTTTTCTGTGCTCGAGGCACAAGCCCGAGTAACACCGGGTTACATCCGCTAGTATTAATTAAAATTTTTTAAATTTTTTTGCAGTATTTATTTCGCCTGACGATTTTTGAGTTTTTGGCATGAAAGAACTCACTGTAGTGCGTTTAGATTAAACCATCTGCTTATAAGAACGTAAAAGATTACTTGCTTTCTCTTTTTTCACAACCAGAATTTAATACATTTCTAGTTTAATTTGCATTTATCTCATTTTTATAGACATTTTAAAAGGCTGTTCTATACAAGTTTCAAATTTTTATTAATGAACTTTTTTAATAGGTTCTTTAATTCATACAAAAATTATCATATTTATACGAAATTTTTAATTGCAATTAGCAAAAAAGAAAAAAAAATACATATCAAATCAAAAAGTAGTTAAAAAAAAATACTCAACAGCTCTCTTAGAAACCCGTTAGACCGCATTATTACAAATCCACAAAGCACGAAAATTTTGGTAAAAATTATACCAGACAGGCTGGCATTTCGTAAGCAGCACCAGCTAGTCCCAAAGACATATATCATTCTGGGCAAAATGGCAAGCCAGCAAAACAAAAAAAAAAAAACAAAAACTGATAAACAAACAAACACGCGGCATCTTCTTTATACTCACTCATCGAATAAAACATACTACATGAAATCTTAAGCCTAAGCAATTTTGAGCAGTTTTTTGCACCATTGACGCCTCTGAAATTTTTTGTGTTGACAAAACTGCAAACTTATTACTTATTACCACAGGCATGTTTTTAATCATATATCTAAAAATCTCTAATCTTTATACATCCAAGACACGTTTATTACGTAAGGCTCAAGTGTGTCGTGTGCCAGCTGCTGTTAACATAGCTCTGCTTCTCTAACATTGTCATGTACAGTACAGCGTAGCAAGCAAATTTATCAAAATCACTTTTGAACAATAACTGCTATAAAAATATATAAAAAAAAAAAAAACAAAAACAAATATATAAAAACAAAATCATTTAATTGAAATAATAAGGAAAACATCATTTTGGCGTGGTATTTCATAGCCGCTGGTTGTTTACTGCTTGTTGGCTTTAATCTTTTGGCTTAATTGCTTGACTCGCTCTTAAGGAAGCTTCAACTACAGCAAAACATGCTTATTAATTTGTTTGATTAAGTGTTTTCAAATTTTTTGTGCAAATCATCATCATCATCTCTGCGAAGTTGTAAGCGTGGCTTAATAAATTTATCGTATTTTTTTTTTCTTTTTTTTTGTACTTATCATCAATAATATTGGGGGTGTGGCTTGTGAGCATACATCATAAAATGGAATTTAACAGTCAGGTGTTTTATCAAGTTTTTCTTTTGATTTTATACAAAATATTAGTCAACTGTGACGGCATCTTTGCTCAAGGCATCTAAATTCCTTTAATCCTTTTTTTAAGAGTATTGAGTAACTTAGAATACTCTTTTTTTGATTTCCATAAGTTATGATGAAGGCATTGTTTTGGATTTTAACCACAGTTCAGATGGCTATCAAAATCTACGTATAGAAATATAAAATTCTTGAAGGAAATATTTTTCTTATGTAACTAAACACGAGAATTGGCTAGACTAAGTAAGATCCAAACCAAGGAACACTCCAGCCCTTCTTTTATACAGAAGGAGGATGGTACGTGGACAGAATCTTCTAAGGAGTCGTTGGAACAACTTCTTGACACACTTTTTCCCGGCTGCAAAGATACATGTGCCAAATCCCCAAATTTGGAAACGTTGGTACATGTTCCCAAGAGCCTCATAAGCCCCATTATCACAAAGGAAAAAGTCTTGTGTACGATAAATACCTTCTCACCATATAAATCTCCAAGCCCGGATGGCATAGCACCAGTAATGCTTCAAAAAATGAAAGCAGGGGTAACACCCTTGCTCCCAAAAATATTCAAAAACTGTGTATATTAGACCGGTTCAAAATTATATGGAAAAATAAAACAGCTCGTCTTTTCTTAGGTGAGCTTCATTTTTTTAAAAGTTTAACCCTAAATGAACACAGAAATATCTTCAGACCAAAAAAATTTGACCCCCTAACCTTTGTAGAAATCGCTTAAATGTAATTTTGAACATATACAGGTCCTGAACCAGCTTATAAAATATGGTGTTCAAACCAAAACAAATATTTAATTTCTTTTAATGGCATATTTTAAAAAATATTTTGAACTCATTTTAGTTTTCTTGCTTTTAATTTTGAAAAACCGTTCTTATTATTTTTGATGAAATTTTAATCCTGAAATTTTTTACAAATAAAATTTTTTCATATTTTATCATCAAATATTTTTCTTATTTTGCTCCACCGATATTTTTTTTTTTTAATTTTGTTTTTTTGCGCAAAAATTAAGCTTTTCTACGGTATGACATAATGAGGATTTTGGGGGGCCATAACACGAATGAACTTTAAAAACACGACAAATCGAACTTACAAAAAAAAATTACAATATGACAAAATACATGTATTTGAAAACTTTTAAAAAAACCCTTCAGTTCAAAAGCTTTGAAAACTTTTTGATCACCGACAAAAAATATGATATACTGAAGTAAAGCTAAAACTTTGCTCAAAAATAAAAAATTGTAGCCTGTTTCAAAAGAGAAGAACATTTTCGCGCATGTTTGAGAATAAGAAAATAATTTTGAGTGCGTTCTTCATTCTGATTGGTCGACATTAAAAAAAAAATTGAATATTCTCTGAGCAGAAAAATAAATGAAAAAAGATTAATGTATAGGTATTCCGAAATTTTATTGTTCATCGCAACTGCGCTGCGGAAGTACTGAATTTTATTTTTCAAAATCAACCAATCAAAATTGAAAAAAAAGGGGGCGTCAAAATATAGTTTGTTAGCCAAAATTTCACTTCACAATTTTTTCTTCAGAAAATAATTGATTTTTTATGTAATTTGTTTTTGATTTCTCTCTCAAGATGCAGGTTGCTGCAGGCCGTCGGTGCAATACCGTACTTGTGCGATCATTTGTTCTGAATGTGTGCGCATTTAAATATATAGAAAAATAGTAAAAAACACTCAAAACAAGCCATAAAGTTCAGCGAACAGTACAAAAAGAGCAAGAAATTACGCTCTAAAAAATTTTCTAGCTTTAAAAATAATTTCTAACTGCGCATCGAAAAATGAAACTATAGCCCGTTTCAAAAGAGAAGAACATTTTTTAGTTTCATTTTTCGATGCGCAGTGAGAAATTATTTTTAAAGCTCTCAAAATTATTTTCTTATTCTCAAACATGCGCGAAAATGTTCTTCTCTTTTGAAACAGGCTATAAAAATGTTGTTCTCTTTTGAAACGGGCTATACAAGCATAATATCGATAGAGGAAAATAAGAAAAAAATTTTATGAGAAAAATTGAAAAATTGAATTCACTCCAACATGGTTTTATAGAGCTCCAAACTGGCGGCAGAGAAAAAAACCTCGTATTTGCAGCGCTGGGAGTCCCAAAAATTGTTCGATCTGGAAAAAAATGACTTATTTAAATTTTAACAAAATTGGTTATCGTATGACAGAAGCTTTTATTTAAATATTTTTTTTTTTTGCAATTTTTGTTGATGTTCCAAATTTGAAAGTGTGTTTTTTCGAAAAAAAATATTGACTATAAAAATTCATAAAAAATCGAAAGAAAAATTAAAAAAAGCTCGTGTCATACAATAGCAAATTAAGTTTAAAAAAATACAAAAAAAAAAATGTCATCAAAAAATTAACCCGCTAGTGTCGCAACCAGTACAAACAACATGGTTTCGAGATGAACGCGTTCAAAGTTTGTAAACAAAGAAAAAAAAAGGTTGGAAAAGAAAAATGCGCTCTCACTAATCCAGCTGTAACTTTTGAACCCGTAGGAATTTTTCCATGAAATTTTTTTTTCTTAGCATCTTAAGAATATTTACTAAAATACAATTTCAAAAATCAGCCAATGTCATGTTCCCCCTTAATATCTGATCCCACTTGGTATACTAAAGAACTGAAAAATCGGTGATACTTAAAATCAAAATATTATAGAAAATATTTAAAATCTCATTATATTTGTGAAAAAGCAATTTTTATTGTACCTCAACTAAATATAAATACCGGTTATTATGTAGGCAATGTAGGTTATCCTAGACGTGGAAAGTCCACTATCGACCAGATATTTATTCTACGACAAAAGGTCTTCTTGGGAAGACCCTTGAGTAACAAATTGATCTTTTTGTCCAAAAATCTATCTTAGAGACAATTTTTTATAGCCGAAATTTTCCGTCTACTTTTAACGCACTTATTTCCTGACAAGAATGGCATTTGAGAAGCACTGAGGCAATCACAACGTGCCCATCGAATATCTACGGTATGCTTCTTAGATGGGTTTTTTGTTTTTTTTTTTAGCTTTAAGCCAAGGATTTCAGGTGTCAAACCTATTCAGTCAAGTCTGCCTTGGTTCGGAAATGGGGAGATAGATAAGTAGGAGAGAAAGGGAAATCAAGAGAAACAAGTGTAGAATGTTCTAGTGTGGTGGAGTGCTATATCAACATTCGAATTTGAAACTGAGGCAAGTGTTATGCCTTTACCTCAGTCAATCCGAGGTATCAAGCAATCTCATTCCACAAACATCTCTACCACCAACTACAACTTCCAAAGTCCAAAATCTCATAATATTTGTGAAAAAGCAATTCTTATTGTACCTCAACTAAATTTAAATACCGGTAATTATGTAGGCAATGTAGGTAATCCTAGACGTGGAAAGTCCACCATCGACCAGATATTTATTCTACGACAAAAAGTCTTCTTGGGAAGACCCTTGAGTAACAATATATACATATTGATGAAGTTTTAATTTCAGTTGATTAGAAATGAGGAAAGAATTAAAGAAAGGTAGAAAGGTAGGACCATGGCTAGACCGGGATTCGAACCCGGAACCTCTGGGTTGGTAGTCAAGTACGCTAACCACTCGACTACCGAGGCCCCCAAAAAGAGAAAGAGACATGTCATAGCGCACAATAATGAAGGAAATACCCAACGAACAATTTGATTTTCAAGAAGCTATTATGGGGAACATTTGCTTTCTCTCTAAAAGACTTGTGCACAGCTTCTTCGAAGTTCAGTTGAAGCACTTTAGAGGCACGCAATCAGATCAACATTTCTTCTCTCAACTTATATAGAAAGTATTTTAACGCAAACCGAATTTCAGCTAACTACTTCGCTATTACTATCGCTCTCACACTTACAAGTGAAATACAACTTATTTGAAAGCTATTTTAGCTAGAATACGCTGCTTGTTCTATTATTTAACAAATAATCCAGCGAGGTTTGCTCTCACAGGCAATATAGAAGCTATTAAGAAGCTTGCTGACTTAACTAGAAAAAATGAAACTTCAAAGCTTAGCTTTACTAGCTAAGCTTACGTGGAAAAAATTACTTATTATCTTATAAAATACCAATATTTCACATTCACATTTAAAAAATTTTTAAATATTTCTAGCGTTAAGCCTTAAATTAATAAAGTTCACAACATAACAAAATATTTATAAAACTAGCAGAATACATTGACAGCTAGTATCTATGATCACTGATCGTATTGATAAGCTACCCAAGCACACTCCTTCAAAAAAGAGGCTCTTTATTGTTTTCGGAACAATACGTGCAGGTACCATTGATCATGTGCGACATTTTAGTGGTTGTGTTTTTTTTTTTTTTCTTTATTTATTAATAAATAATTGCCAAAAACCACTTAAGTTTGGCAGAAAATTTTTTTTTTTTAAAGTCGTCAATCAAACTTCAGAGAAATAAGATGTTGGTGGAAGACTAACAAAACTACTGACGAAAAACAAAAGCAAAAACAACAACAACAACAACAACTATAATCATAAAATATTCAGCTTGAATATAAAGCAATCGTTATACTTGACAGCAGTAACAAGAATGTGTAGGTGGAAAGGCGGTCTGATGGCAATCTTTGGCACAAGCTTAAAAGCTATTGTGTTGGTGGCTGAATGAATGAGTGCATGAATGAATGTATGAATGAATGTATGACTGAGTGAATGATAAAATAACGGTGCCATAACATGAGTGCTTGCGATGTCGAATCAATGCAAACAAAGCCATCAGCCAGTTGCTACAACAACAAAACAAAAACAAATAAACATTTTCAACAATGAAGATTGTTTTGGTACAAATTATCTTATGCTTGATGTCACGAGAAAGGAAAAATAAATTAAGGCATGTATCTAAATGAAGGTATTATGATATGACTTAAAAAATCCAATGTATTCAAAATATTTGTGTAGCACATAACTATTGAATATGATTAACTTTGAGCAGAATATAAATAACATGAATACATTTTAACATGTTAATTACTCGAAAGTAATAAGTTTGTGCAGGCATAAATATTTCATAAGACACGTTAAATGCCAATCAGTTATGACAAGTGAAAAAATCTTACACAAGCACAGAGAAGCAGAAGAATCAGAGGAAGTAACAATGAAATATTTGACGACTTTAAAAGGCAGAAGATGCATGTCAGCCAAACAACCCACCCACCCACTTGCAAGTGGGTGTCAAGTACTGACAAGCACATCAAATATCAACACACACTCACGCTCTCTTCACTTCAATGCATTACAACATTTCCGCAGGTGAAACGAAGTTTTACGAACAATTACGAGACTCTAAAACGTGACACAAGTTATCTCAAAAGCCAAAACATTTAAATCGAAGAGGTATACAGCTGAGCAGCTGGAGTAGCTCATAGCTTGCAGTAACTGCCATGTGAGATTATTAGGCACGAGTAAATATCAACCAGTCGTTATAACTTATAAGAGACCACTACCAGCTCAACAACAGCGATAACAACAATAACAACTTCATCGTCATAGTCTCATCATCATCATCATCATTATCAACGTTGCCAACTTCAACTTTAATAAAATAGACGTGCCAAACTACCGCTGCGGGCTCACTTTAATAGACGTAGCTGTCGTTTCTGAGTCTTTGGTAGGTAATGAAGGTTATGTGCTGGTGAAGGTGTCGTCGTGCTTTTTTCATGTGGCACGAAGTAGGTAGGTGTCTGCTTGGTTTAGGAGTACATTTCATTCTCCCAGCATTTTCTATTTCATTGTTTTCAGTTGCTTATTTAACAGTTGTTAGATTCTTGCACGTTTTTGTTTGTGTTTGTTTTAAAAAGTTTTGAATGAGTCAAATTTTTGTTCGTTCTCAGACTAAATTATGCAATGCACATATATAATTTTATTTTGGTATTGGATGGGAATACATGAATGAACACAATAACACCATAAATCATTAAAATTTTTTTTAAAAAAAACCTAAAGGTTTTCATGTGCTTGTATAAATAATGGTTAATTCTAATTAACCCTTAAAAAAACAAAGGAAAATAAATAATTTTCAAACATAATAAAAACATAATACTTCTCATAATTATGCATTAGCGACTTTAAGAGACTCTTCAACTCTTACGAAGACTGTGTTTCCTTAAATTTCAATGCAGAATTTGCAGAATAAGACTTACGGGTAGTTCCGTTATACACTTTTTTGTAAAAAAGTCATGGAAAGTTCACAAGCACTCTCACATAGACAGTTCTGTGGAAATTAACCAAAATTGCTGCTCTCAAAACGAAAGTGATCACTAGACCAGTTCACATTACAAAATTGTTAAAATACTCTGATGCACGTCTATTTTCTGTAAGTTTGATCCTCAATGAGAAAAAATCACCTTAAGACCCACAAAAATTTGATCTCTATATATTCCGCAACTCTCTTAAAGATCATTTTGGAACTATATTGGACTAAAACCATTTTGAATACTTTGGTGTTCAAATCGAAACATATCATTCAAAGTTCAAAGCAAAATCATTTAGAATTATGCAAGCTTTTTTAAGTTTTTTTTTTTCTTTTTTAAAATATTTATCTGTTAATGTTTGGCGATGTTTTGAACATGCTTTTTAACTTTCAGTATATGTGATCATATTTCCTTATAAAATTTTTTTTCTATTTTGTTCCAGTGACTTTATGTTTCTATTTTTGTATTATTTTTCATAACATAAGCTTTTTAGTAGCATAACATATTGTACATATTTTGTACCATTACATGTAAAATATGTGGTGGCTTCTTGTAATGTATTTTACAAAAGCTTTTTATATGAATGTTACCTGAGAAGTAGGAGTTCTCATTGGAGTTTGTAGCAGTTTTTACGTTATGGTATAAAACTGTACAATATGTTAAACCGCTAGAAAGCCTGAACTGTGTACAAAAATACAAAATTACAAACTTCAAGTTTTTTGAACAAAATACGAAAAAAAAATTGTTGCGAAAAAACATAATATTTGCTAAAATTTTAATTGTATTTTCAAAATTCCGCTACAAATTATCAAATTATATAAATTATAAACATGCACATTCCAAAAAAAATTACAAACATTAGGTAAAAAATTATAAAATAATATTCTTTAACCATGAACAATACATATTTTATAGGTGTTTAAAAAAAAACACTTTTTTCGAAAATGACAAAATATCGACTTTTTGGGGTCTCAAAAGAGTTTGTAAGGACCAGAAATTTCAAAATTTTTTTTAACCAATAGTTGTGTACTAGCAGTATTTTTACTTTTTTGTTTAACTTGGGTATGCATTCTGATGAAAAAAAAAGTATATGCAAAAAACTGAATTTTTTTTTGAACTGAGAACCAAAACCGCACCATGAGGATTTTGCCGATCCAAAAAAAAAAAAATTTATGCAGAAATTGTTTTTATGAGTCCCTCCTCCAACTTTTGAGTCGGGGTCCGGGTGACTTTTTTTTCTCCATACAAAATCGATCCGTCTTAATAAGTAACAATAATTTTTTTCGTATTAATTATTAAAATGAGCCAATATCATTATCCGTCCTAACGTACATAGAATGTATGAATTTTGGTCACTAAGCGTACATGAAATTTATGAATTTATATCATGTAGCGTTTTTGCATTTGCCTCGTATGAATAGATGAATTTAACTCACAAAAATTATGAATGATTCATGTTAACCTTGCTTTTTACATAACATTTACGAAATTTTTTTAATTGGTTCACGTATCTTCTGCACACACTTTATGAACTTTAAAACTCTTTACTTATGAAATACAACAAAGAAAAAAGAAATTGGTTATTTAAGTCCTTGAAAGGACTTTGACTGAGCCTCTGATGATCAATTGAGTTGTGAGTGGAACATGGAACTACATGACATTTTTACTCTCTGAGGTTAGCCATTGTCTGCAGAGAGGTGACGGCCGAACAGAAATATCTTTTTCTATAATTCCGAGGTTTGAATTCGGAACCCGTTGGTTCGCACGCCTCACTCTTAGCACGCAAAAAAAATTAAACAGTTTCAATAGTATCGCAAGTGTATACGTAGAATTCCGTTTAAATTTTCTACTTTTCTTTTCTACTTTGTCTTTTTGGTCCGATTCTTTTGTCCATTTTGCACACATTTTTTTTTTATTGATCTTTCGAAAATTAACAAATAAATTAATAACACACAAGTTATGGACTTCTTATTAAGACCAGAACACAGAAAAAGTTCAAAGTAAGCATGATAAATAGAGCAAGCAAAAAGAAATAAGCAAAATCTCGAATTTTTTCGAACATTTCGTTAAGTTTGATATGTTGAGTTCATTGACTTAGGTGAAAAGAAGGCGAAGCAAATTCCATTCAATTGGTTCCATTGGTGCCATTTTCATCTCTGCCCGATATATAGTTTGCGAGCTATAGTCAGTTTAACTACTAATTTCAAAATAAAATGAAGACCCCGATTTTTAAAAAACTCGTATGGTGACTATATCTCACGCTGAGCACATGTCCTTTCCATTAGTTGCACTTTCATCACTGTCCGATGTATATTTTGCAAGCCATACTTTCGTCTCTGTCCGATGTATAGTTTGCGAGCTACACTCGCTAGTGAGATGTGGAATACAAATAAATTTGCATTAAAACAACAAAAACAATTTTACGCCATCTTTTGGGTAAAAGCATAAAACGAAATATGATAAAACTCGTTTTTTTCATAAGAGTTAAATCTAACCGGATCACAGCCCCATTCCGTTAAGTTTGACAGTTTGAGTTCATTGACTGAGTTGAAAAGAGGTTGTGATTGACATCTTGTGTTAAAATAGAGCACTCATTTCTAAATAATACATACAAGAACCCAATAAAGAAGTAGTACATACAAAAACCGAATGAAGAAGCCTGCGAATCAGCTCGTATAAAACAAAAACAATACAAGCAAAAACAACGAAACAAAAACAAAGAAAGCAGCAGGCACAGCATAAGCAGCTGATGATTGATTTTCTTGTTTAAACACAAGCCTTTTTCTTCTTTTATTTAACTATTTTATGACTTCAATATAATAGTGATAAAATCCAAAATTAGATATTCATTCAGCGCAGGATATATCTGATATTTTAGTGTATAAATTATCCTTGAACGATGAATATTAAAGTCTGTAGGTATACCCTAAAGTATTCGTCAAAAAAGTTTCATGACCTTGAAAAAATTTGTTAAAACAACCCCATACAAACCGTGCTTTAAGACGGAATTCTACGTCAAAACTATAAGATGCAAAAGTTAAGTTGTAAAAATTGTATCCAATTTTCCATGGAATGACAACTTTTACATAATTTTAAAATTATTCATTTTTTCCGTCAAATTCCTCAAAATCAGATTTTTTTGTTAATTTATCTCGTATCACTGAAAACAATTTTTCAGTTAAGTTCCAATCACTGAATTTTTTCTATAAGTTCAAATGTCAGCCTCTTCAAATCAGAATTTTGATATTCCTTTTTTTTAAATTTTTCACTTATGATTGCAAGTCAAAATATTGAAATTTCCTGTCCCTGGCCCTATCGCTGTTCATGTCCCTGTCCAAGTTTATGTCAATGTTGAAGTCGATGTTGATATTGATGTCGATGACGATGCCGATGTCCCTGTCAATAGCGATGTCAATATCGGTTTAGTGTCGTTGTTATTTCGATATTGATGTCGATGTCGATGTCGTTGATCATATTTATATAAATAAAAATGTCGGAGTCGTTGTTTATATTTAAATAAATAAAGAATGTCGATGTCGGTATCGATTTAGAGTTTTAATTTCGAAGTAGATTCGATATCGATTTTAATGTCGATTTAATGCCGGTTTGATGTCGATTTGAATTTGAATGCCGATAACAATGACGATAACGTTATTGATTCACACCGTTTCGATGATATCGACATAAAAATCAACATCGACATCAAAAAAACATCATTATCGTTAATGACATCCACATTCAAATTAAAATCAACATCAAACTGACATTAAATCGACATCAAAATCGATATCGAATCAACATCGAAATCAAAATCAATATCGATATCGATTGAAATATATCGAAATCTCACCCGGAAAATAAAGGCCTTAATTTATGTTTAATTTCATATTAGAACTTTAGTCTTCTATTTGAATTGAACTATTTTATATATCAATTTCAGCCCTGAAATCACATGTGCTGGATGGAGCCGTATTATTTTTAATACTGTTCCCCAACTTGGAGTTTCCTTGGGTTGTATATAAAAACTAAGAAATCGCAGAAAACAAAAACTCATTACAACTTTATGTTCCATTTAATGAATAGTATCTCTCGCTTCATATCATTTCATAACGCCAAAATCATCGAATTTTTCAAAATCTTTTGGAAGGTGATTTTTATAGTAATTTTTGCGTTATGTTAAAAAAATGTATCTAATATATAAAAATCTCGTGTCACGGTGTTAGTGTACGAACTCCTCCGAAACGGCTGAACCGATTTTAATGAAATTTTGTTTGTATATTTGGCAGGTATGAGAATAGGTCGTAAGGTATTTTTCAACCTTCTACCCGCGAGGGGCGTGGCACTTTTTCAAGAACACAAATTTTCGGCTTAACTTTCGTTTATAAATCACACATCAATGAAACTCGGTACGAACTTACTATTGAGTCTTGGCCTTCGACAGTAAAATTTTAGCGATTTTTGTAAAGGGTGGCATGCTACCGCCCATAAAATTCAATTTTTTTAAATCGCATAAATTTTTAACTAAATGTCGTATAACATTGAGTTATACGAGAACATAACAATTAATTGGCCAGGTCTTTCAATTATAAAACAGACACGGGCATTGGAAAACAGAATGGAATTACTTTTTGGTGGTGTCCTGCTACTGGAACGAACATTGTACAATGGGTGCGGATCCACCCATATAAGACACATTTTTTTTAAAATTAAATAGCTTTGGAAATAATAGTCACACAATAAAGAAACTCGGTTTGAAGTATCTATTTGGCGGTATACTTCTACTCGGAGGTACTCGCAAACTAAAACGTGTATTGAACTAGGGGCTTGGCTCTACCCATAAAAGACAATTTTTTATATGTAACAGCTTTGAAAATAATAATCACAGAATATTGAAACTCAGAGTGGAGTTACTATTTGTTGATGGCCTTCTATTGGCAAACTGGGCAGGCATTGGACTAGGACGGCAGTAACGCGCCGGGTATCAGCTAGTATTAGATAAGAATGCCTTAAAATGGCTCAAGTATGGAAATATATAAACAATTCTACAACAAACAAATGTTGCCCCTACACTCAAACTACTTGAATTGAAATTGATGATTTCAAGCTCGAAAATTATACCGAACAAAAAACCATAAAATACATTTAAAATAAAAAACTTATTAACCATTAGAACATTAAAGTTCTGTAAATAATGGCCGTTATAAAGCAAAATTGATCATTAAGCCATAAGATATCATCGCCAAAATAAACTATATATCAATCCTTCAAGTTAAGCCTAAGCAAAAAGTCTTAAATTCTGACCTAGTTTTACTCACACCAGCTACATCAATTATGAGGTTGTAGTAAATAAACGCACCGCCAGCAGGGGGTGACTGACTAACTGAGTGACTGACTGACTGAAAGAGTGACTGCCTGGTTGGGAGGAAATTAACTCACCTGTAAGCGTAACGTTAACATGCATCAAGCCGATGTGCGTGCCAATGCGAGCCGGCAGCTTTTCACGTGAGAAGGCTTTGTAGGGCGCTATGATTGTTGTGTGCGCCACATGCCAGGCCGAACCAAGTCTAGTGACTGCAAAAACATAGAAAATAAAAAACATACATGCATACACTTTAATAGGTTAACTCTATATAATTAAGATAATAATAATATTATTGTAAGCAAGATGTTGAATGTGTAGCGTTTAATTTTGCGCCAAAACTCACCTAATATGACTAGGCCGACAAACAGGCTCAATGTGACCGTTGAAAATGTTGTAAATTTCTGCAAAAGATCAATGTTTAGAGTAACATAAATTAATATAAAAATAGCAATTATTTGCAAGACAAATTATTTAAAGATATAATCATGTAAATTTAAAAATAAAATATATTAAATTTATTTTTATGAAAAAAAAAAAAAAACAATAATGACACATCCATTGTTTACTGTTTAGTGCTGATCATGATTTATGCTAAGACCAACAGGTCAAACATGGCTATAAAAAATTGCAAATCATGCTATAAAAACGGCATTAATTATTTGCTAATGCCACTGTTAAAGGCGCGATCTATTGTTTAACACCCATAAAAAAAAAAACAATTCACAACAAAGAAAACGTGAAAACAAAAACACAACAAAATGTTAGCACTTCGGTGTGAAAAATTTTAATTATTAATTATTGATCAATAAAGTCAATGATGACGATGAGATGCCCTCAGCTTGTCCGTCAATAAAATTTGAGAATGAAAACAAAAAAAAATACTCATAACTTCGAAAACTCTTAAACCAATCAGTTCAGCCATGAATTTCAAAATTAATTTTGTCAGTTGTACATGTTGTTAGATGTAATATCCGTTACTGAAGACCAGCGAAATGTTGGTATAACGTAAATGTGCAAAAGCCTGAAATTGATCGGTTTGGCTTAAGAAATCTATTAAGTTTCATGTCAAGACATGGCACAGAGCAGACTGACATCTACATCGATACCGATATAGAATCCACATCGACAATTACGCCGACATCGGTATGGAAATAGTAGCCACTATATTGACATCGACATCGACATGGATACCCACATCAATAATGACATAAACATTGATATCAACATTAAAATCGACATTAATATCGACTTTAACATCGATATCGACATCCTCATCCGTATTGACAACGACATCGTCATCATCATCAACATTGATATCGACACCGAAATCAACATCGACATTGATATCAACATCGACATAGATATCGGCATCGAAATCAACATCGACATTGATATCGGACATTGATATAGACATCGAAATCAACATCGACATTGATATCGGACATTGATATAGACATCGAAATCAACATCGACATTGATATCGAAATCGATTTTGGTATCGACATCGACATCAAAATTCGACATCACCATCAAAATCGACATCGACTTTGAAATCGATATTGACATCGATATTGAAATCGACATCGATATCGACATCGATATCGGCATCAACATCCACATCTTCATTGACATCGACATTAAATCAACATCGACATCGTCATTGTCATTGAAATCGACATCGTCATAGACATCTACATCGACATCGACATCATCAACATCGACATTGACATCAAAATCAACATCGACATTGATATCGACATCGACATTAACATCGTCATTGACAACGACATCGTCATCGACACCGACTTTGATATCGACATCGAAATCAACATCGAAATCCACATCGACATCTTTTGACTTGACTTTGACTTTGACTTTGACTTTGACTTTGACTTTGACTTTGACTTTGACTTTGACTTTGACTTTGACTTTGACTTTGACTTTGACTTTGACTTTGACTTTGACTTTGACTTTGACTTTGACTTTGACTTTGACTTTGACTTTGACTTTGACTTTGACTTTGACTTTGACTTTGACTTTGACTTTGACTTTGACTTTGACTTTGACTTTGACTTTGACTTTGACATTGACTTTGACTTTGACTTTGACTTTGACTTTGACTTTGACTTTGACTTTGACTTTGACTTTGACTTTGACTTTGACTTTGACTTTGACTTTGACTTTGACTTTGACTTTGACTTTGACTTTGACTTTGACTTTGACTTTGACTTTGACTTTGACTTTGACTTTGACTTTGACTTTGACTTTGACTTTGACTTTGACTTTGACTTTGACTTTGACTTTGACTTTGACTTTGACTTTGACTTTGACTTTGACTTTGACTTTGACTTTGACTTTGACTTTGACTTTGACTTTGACTTTGACTTTGACTTTGACTTTGACTTTGACTTTGACTTTGACTTTGACTTTGACTTTGACTTTGACTTTGACTTTGACTTTGACTTTGACTTTGACTTTGACTTTGACTTTGACTTTGACTTTGACTTTGACTTTGACTTTGACTTTGACTTTGACTTTGACTTTGACTTTGACTTTGACTTTGACTTTGACTTTGACTTTGACTTTGACTTTGACTTTGACATTGACATTGACTTTGACTTTGACTTTGACTTTGACTTTGACTTTGACTTTGACTTTGACTTTGACTTTGACTTTGACTTTGACTTTGACTTTGACTTTGACTTTGACTTTGACTTTGACTTTGACTTTGACTTTGACTTTGACTTTGACTTTGACTTTGACTTTGACTTTGACTTTGACTTTGACTTTGACTTTGACTTTGACTTTGACTTTGACTTTGACTTTGACTTTGACTTTGACTTTGACTTTGACTTTGACTTTGACTTTGACTTTGACTTTGACTTTGACTTTGACTTTGACTTTGACTTTGACTTTGACTTTGACTTTGACTTTGACTTTGACTTTGACTTTGACTTTGACTTTGACTTTGACTTTGACTTTGACTTTGACTTTGACTTTGACTTGACTTTGACTTTGACTTTGACTTTGACTTTGACTTTGACTTGACTTTGACTTTGACTTTGACTTTGACTTTGACTTTGACTTTGACTTTGACTTTGACTTTGACTTTGACTTTGACTTTGACTTTGACTTTGACTTTGACTTTGACTTTGACTTTGACTTTGACTTTGACTTTGACTTTGACTTTGACTTTGACTTTGACTTTGACTTTGACTTTGACTTTGACTTTGACTTTGACTTTGACTTTGACTTTGACTTTGACTTTGACTTTGACTTTGTCTTTGACTTTGACTTTGACTTTGACTTTGACATCGAAATTGACATCGACATCTAAATCGACCTCGATATCGACATTGATATCGACATCGACATTGACGTCGACATCAAAAACGACATCGACATCAGAATCGACATCGACATCAAAATCCACATCAACGTCGACATCGACATCGACATCAATATCAACATCAACGTCGACATCGACATCGTCATCGACATTGACATCGACATCGACATCCAAATCGACATCGACATCTAAATCGACATTGAAATCGATATCAAAATCGATATCGATAATGTCATTGAAATCGACATTTACAACATAATATTTCTTTTTTAATTTTTAAATAATAAGCTTAATTTAAAATTTAGTCTTTGTATCAGTCCAAACCTTTTTGTAGAACTTTTATTTTCAAAATGAATGCTTTTTGAGAATTGAAAGCCATTTTTCAATCGCTTCGATAAGCCATAAACAAACACTATCAAAATTTTAGTACATCAACATAATTCTAGACCGTTTTAGTATAGCTTAGCTGTAGCTTAGAGATAAATGCATATTCTAAGCTTGAAAAATTATACATGTCAGAATTTTAATTAAGTTTGACACACCAACAAAAAAAAAAAACAACAAATCCAAACAAAACAAAACCCAACTCAAAACAATCACAAAAAAACATGTGTATTTATGCATCCATAAAATTATTTAACGCAAACCAATTCAAATTGAACAAAACTATCTGACATCTGTCAGTCATGCAGTCATGCAGTCAGTCTATCTGTCTGTCTGTTGGACAAGCCACAACCTCACATTGACCGACTAAATACAACAATAACCAGTCTTTGCTAACAAAACACAATAACTTTAGTCGTCGTGTGCGCACATATGCAGATACAAATGTATTTAGATGCAAATAACTTAAAATGTGATGTGTGTGTGTGTGTGTGTATTTTTGCATATTTTGTTGTTTTTTGATTTTTTTTTTTTTTTTGTACTTATCATACAAATGCAAATTGTTGACATGAAAATTTGCAATAATAAAATCATGCATCATTTCTATTTAATAAATGAATTTATGCTAAAATTATGATTTTATGCTGAACAAAACAATTATGGGCAGAGATACATTTTATGTGAGTATGTCCAAGTGTGCTAGTATGTGTATGCCTGTGCTTGTTTATGTCACATCTAAGCCAACAGCTACAATAAACTGCTTTACAATGAGTATTTATTGGCTTTTTTGTTTAGAAATTTAAATTTTGAAATAAATTTTGTTGAATATTATTTGAACAAAATTTAATTTTATTATGGCCTCAATGAAATCGATTTTATTGTTTTTATTAAATTATCACAAAACTGGTTTGTGCTTAAAAGCTTTTTGTGCGTCTGTGCGATGTTAAGATAATGCTGCTTTGTTGCTGGGCTTCAATGCTTATATTAGCAAATAAATTATTCAAAGAAAATATTTTCTCACCTGTTTTCTTACACCTGGGAATATCACAAGAAATGCTATGTAGAATGTTGCAAATAGCACTGAGACAGCCACAATTGAAACATCACCAGTGACCGGTGTCCGATTTGAAAATGAATATAGTGTAGGTCCACCATCGTCTCGAAAAGCGTCGAACCAACCCTTCATTCTACAGGATAGTTGAGCTCTGTGGCGATAAAAATTGAAACAGAAGAGTTAATGTAGTTTTTAAAATCAAAAATGTTAAATTTTATTCTATTATTATAGAGTTAAAGAGCATTTAAGACATGGTCTAGAAATACATATAAATATAAAATATAAAAACAACACACAAAAATACAAAGGATCAATACCGAGCATGCATACAAAAACTCAAAACCAATTAATATAGCGCTCACATCTGTATTAAAAATAATATATACGATAATGACGTTGAACAAGTTATTGCATCATTATTCAAGTCCACAAAATATGCAACAATTCAACCAAAATCAATTTGGTTTTATCGCTATATATTTATATATGGATTTATTTCAATCTTATTTATTGATTGTTTTTAATACATTCATATAAATGTATATAGCTGCCGAGGAGCATGGCGACTACAAGTCTATGAAGCTGTTAAAAAAAATTTTAAAGCAAATTTAAGAAAAATACAAAATATTTTTGTTCTTTTATAACACTTTTTAACTTCAAATTCTATTTCAATCAGTTCACAGTGCGTTTTTGTTATCTTCTATATACATAAAACAAAGCCGTAAAATTCGTATGTTATTATTATTATAACTCATTAACGATGTTCTTTTCGACCATCCTATTCTACGTTCATAAGGTCACACCCCTTTCACAGCCCACATATCAATAAAAAAGCTATATGTTCAACAGTTTTGGTTGTATAAGACTAAAATTTGGTCAGAGTGTTTGTACGGTTATTGTCGGCTATTTAAAAAGTGTTTCCATTCCGCCCTTTACCAACCTCACATCAATGAATATGCTATATTTGAAACGATTTTTGTCGTATTAGACTTTAATATGGAAATCTCTTCCGTAAGGTTACCATCGATAACTGGACGTAATCAAACTTTATCTAAACACACTTCTTTAAGAAATCATTAAAATCGACTGATGGGCTGGGTTTCTACTGGTTTAGAACAACAGCTGCCACACCTCCTTTTACCTCCCACAAAAGGTTTGCTCACAAAACCTTGTACACATGCTCACACGTTTTCATACGAGTAGATGAAGTTAAAAAGCCGCTGGATGATCGGTATCGAGAACCATACGAAATCATCGAACGACTTTCCGACTACGTTTTTAAAAATAACGTAGATGGTTTTATTACATCTTTATCCACTGAACGATTGAAACCAGCATTCGTTGAAACTTTTTCGTCATTTCAACCAATTTCAGTGACAACTGATGTAGAACCATCTGTTTTAGCGTCTCCTTCATCAAATTCATCCGCACTGAATCCACTTCCATCTACACCAGCTCAACACCACACATCAACAACAGCCAGCTATTATAGTAGGCCAGCAAATCCTCGGACCTATCCTGGCAAGAAGAGTGTTCAATTCGTGACTCATCATCAAGACTCGAGCCACTAAAAGGGGGCTACTATGACAACTCCTCTGACAAAGTTCCCATTCTCACCGCTTGATAGAGTGCTTGTCACATAAAAGACGAATGAAAATAAAAGAAAAGCAAAAAATTTTTCTAGAACTTTCCCAGTCGGCAATGGCAGCACTTCGAAGCGCTACTAGCAGGCCTTCATATGGATTTTGAAGTGCTTCCACACTCATATCCAAGTACACTTTCTTTTTTATATGAAATGGGAAAATTTTGCAGGCCTTCCGCTCCGATAGCTCAAAAGAGGCCCGATAGAAGCACTTCTTAAGAATGTGGTGTAAAAAAGAAGGTGTAAATAAAAAGTAATGAAAAAAATATTTTTTTTCTTTTATACGTTTTTCTTTTTTTTTTGAATTCTATGAATTTATCTTCTCTATTATGTGATATTTTTCAACTGATATATATTTTGAATTTAAACGAAAAAGTTGCCCTGAAGTATATGAAAAGTTAGTCTCTGAAGGGAAAAAAGTTTGTTGTGCTGCCTTTTGTGCAGAAAAAGAAGGGCTCTTAAGAGCAGCGAGGAAAGGATGTGTTTGATCTTCAAAAGAAGCAGTCAATGCAGGCCTTCGTTTGAAGAGCGCTGGCTTAATTGCCTATTGGGTTGTCAAAGACTAACTTTTCATGTACTTTTCATATAACTTTTTCGTTTAAAGTCAAAATATATATCAGTTTAAAAATATGACATGATAATGGCCTTTCTTACTGCTATATCAAAGATTATATATTGAAATTAATATGAGTTACAAAAAACAAAGGAGAGGAAATAAAATCATAGAATATATGGGCATTTTTACGTATGGCGCACGGACATTCGTACGATTTTTTCTCCCTTTATTTACCTCGGAATTCCAGAATGGGCTTTTGGTGGTTATTCTTTTTAGCCTTTTCTATTACTTAACACGCCCCGTTTCAGAAACACTAAAAATGTTTGTTCTTGATGGCTTCATTCGAAAGTTATTGCACTTTTTGTCTAGCGTGGCGCACGGACATTTTTAAGACATGACTTTTGAGGTTGTGTTACATTTTTCAAAATTTCAGCTAATTGGTGTACTTTTTAAAAATTTTGAGTGCGCAACCTGATGTATTAAGGTTAACACAATAACGTGGTACTCATCTTTTTAACAAAAAGTGATATTTATGGAAGTTATAGCTGTTTAACCAGCGTGACGTTACGGACACAAAATCGTGTTGCACGGAAAAAGTACGATTTTGTATACAAATTTGTTGTTTTAAAGCAAAATAAATTTTATCTTTTAGTTTAAAATAAAATATATTATTTCTTATGTTCATCTAAGAATTCAACAGTTGTGGGTTGCAACAATTTAACAGATGCAGGTTGCAAAAAAATGCATCTTTAAAAATTACAAATTCATTTATGAGTTTGAACCCGCATGCTGCCGACCTACAATAGAGCACCCATTCCTAACACGGATATCATGCATCTTTTGCAGATGCATTTTGCACTCCATTTAACATGGCTACAGCGTTTAAGTAGCTGATCGATACTGCTGTCTTTATCAATGAAAACAACATTTACGTTTGAACAGTATAGTACATAACATGACTTAAGTCGTTGGCAGTTCTTATTTTCTGTTCTTATTTTCCACCACACCCTCTTTTAACGGTTAATTTGTAAAAGAAGATGCTTCTATGCTTGAACTCATGAAATGATGGACACAAAAATTGAACAACATGAGTATAACTACAGCGTTATATTATGTTATAGTGCGTCCTCACTTGGAGGACCCAAGTCAAGTTTGGTCTCCAAGTTACAATGTGCACGTTGAACAAATAGAGAAGATCCAAAAACGTTTTGATCTATTTTCTCTCAGGAGCTTAAGTGGAACTGCAATTTTAAGCCTTCCTCCTTATGAGGATCGTTTAAAACTATTAAGAATGCAGTCACTAAGTGAGCGAAGGAGGTCCGCAGATATCATATATTTACACCAACTCATGACCGGTGTTTTCGATTCTCCGGAAATTCCATCTCTCATTAATTTCAACTCTAACCGAAGAAGCAGTAGAAACGCTAACACTTTAATTTATTTACCTTTTAGTTGAACGAACTATATGTTAACTGCTCCTTTAAACCGCATGAGTACCTTTGTTAACATTTGTTTTTGATGTTAACTTGTCAAAAGATCAACTCAAAAGTAGACTAAAAGCTATTCTGTAATAAGATTTATGTGTGCATGGTTAGTAGTACCGTCCTATGTTGTCCCTGAGCCCAACCCAAACTTTGGTGGATACATTTTTTTTTCACATTAACTTTGTCTTGAGCCACTGGAATCCGTATCATTAAATTTTTATCAATCAATTAATGTTTTGTTCGGTTTGCCTTTAGGAGCTGAAGTGAAACTGAAATTTTAAAACTTCCTCCTTATGAATTTATTTTTAAAATTAATAAGGCTAAAATAATGAAATAGCTAAGAAGGTTTGCCTATAACCCAACTCAAAATTGGAACGCAAATTTTTTTCCACATTAACATGGTTTGAGTGAGTGGTATCCAAGACATTAAATTTTTTTGATGAAATGGGACATGACTTTAATGGGTTAACGTTAAAGCCAGTGATAGCTTAACTCTATTGTTATTGCATGTAATTCAACACCTACGCCACAAGAAAGATATAGGATGTGAGAAATATGTTGTCTGTAGTTATTCATTGTTTCATGTTGGTTGATCAACTGAAAACAGCTCTTATGAAAAATATATACAAGGTTTGTCCGTGCGTCACGGCTCTAAAATGGGTTTTGTGCGTCTAATCAAAAAAGTTGTTAGAACCAAACATCTTCAGTACAAAAAGTTGGCTTTGCTTATGAATTTTCATGCTACTCCGATGAAGGGTTATTGCTGATTAACAACAAGTGTGATTTTTTCGTGACGCACGGACACTTTTTCTTTACAAGGTTTTGATTTTAAGTTGAAATTAACCAATAAGAGAATATGACCAAGAGTTAAGTCCACTATATTCTTTAGGAATTATTACATAAATTCTCATTTTTAGTTTTCAAATTACTCACCAAACCTTTGCTTGACATGTATTACAAATTAAGTTGTTTAAAACAAAAAATTTTCACTTGATGACTTCACTGGACATTAACGCTTATAACTTTTGTCTTGGAATTTCCCCATTATGTTTTATTACATATTCATAAATTTCAGAGTGTCACCGTTTGTTGTATATACATAGTTCATATATTAACCTAAATTGATTATCATGCACTCATGTCTCTGTTTTCGTAAAAATGCCCATATAATAAACCGAAAAAAATTTAAAAGACAAAAAAATATTTTTTCAATACTTTTTGTTTACCTCTTCCTTTAGCCAATCTTTAGAAGTGCTTCTATCAGGCCTCTTTTGAGCTATCGGAGCGGAAGGCCTGCAAAATTTTCCCATTTCATACAAAAAAGAAAGTATACTTGGATATGAGTGTGGAAGCATTTTGAAATCCATATGAAGGCCTGCTATTACCGCTTCGAAGTGCTGTCTTGCCGATTGGGAAAGAAAGCAGCAGGCACAGCATAAGCAGATGATGATTGATTTTCTTATATAAACACATGCATTTTTCTTCTTATATTTTACTATTTTGGGACTTTAATATAATAGTGACAAAATCTAATGAGATAGATATTAATTCAGTGCAGGATATATCTGATATTTTAGTAAGTATATATATTATCTTTGAACGATGAGTATTAAAGGCTGTAGGTATACCCTAAAGTATTCGCCGAAAATAGTTTCATGGCCTTGAAAAAATCTGTTACAATGACCCCATACAAACCGCGCTATAAGACGTAATTCTATGTCAAAATTAGAAGCAAAACTAGAAACTAGAACAAGTCTCATACAAAACAAAACTCAAAAAACCGTTTCCTGTAAAATGTCCATATTGGCGCTTATGATAATTGGGCTCTAGAGAATGATATCCTATTAAATCATATCATATTTTAAATCTTATTATGTCGTATCATATAATCTAAAATATCACATCATATATCATTTCATATTATACACCACATCATTTCATATCATATATCATCTGATTGATAATATCATATCATTCTTATCACAAATAGTTTTCAATCATATCATATCATATATATAATATATGATATATCATATGGATAACATATCATATCATATCTTATCATATCATATCATATCAATATCATATCATATGATATCATATCATATTATCAAATCATACTACATCACATCACATTCCAGTTTTTGGAAGCATTCCCAAATTATTTTCACAACATTCGAAATTTCAAATACTAAAAGTTTGAAATTTCTGAACTGAAATTAAATTCTTGGTCATAGTGCCACACAGCACAGCTCCACTGAAGCGCTCCTTTCATTCATTAATTCGAAATCTTTTAAGCTGCTTAAGCTATTATTTTCCATAACATGCTTAGTTTATCTTGTCTATTTTTTTTTTGAGAATGTTGCTGCTGCGGTTATCACGTACATACATTTATCTCAGTGCATTAAAAATAAAGTACAACAACAACAACAATAAAAAAGAACTAGACTTTGTTACAGCAACATTCGGCATTCGATTTATTATTATATTACGTAACCAGATTTTATTGTTATTAACAATTATTTCGGTGCAGGCCGGTATTGCCGGAGTGTGGGTACGCGTTTTGTTAGCCGCAAGAATTGCTGCTGCTGCTGCTGCTTCAAGACTCGCCATTGCAATTGTTGTTGCACTTTAAATTTGTCTAGTTGTTGCTATGGCTTAAGACTCTGTATGTTTGTTTATTTGTTTGTTTGTAGCATGTACATTAGATGAATTTTGATATTTCTATAACTTGAAGTTAAGTTACATTCATTCATTCAACTCATTTCTAGCTCAGTTGCAATTTGATCGCTTTCAACTTTGAGCTTCACAAATGTTCTTGTTATATGGTTGTGCAACGTTTTTAATGGGCGTTGCACCAAATTACAATAAATAACGTGCCCGCTGAGCTATTGTGCTATCTTGTGAAGCACAAGTTGTGTTCTCATACATATGTTTAATTATAGCTGTGTTGCTATTTTTTAAAGATCAAATTAATATTGTTGCTGTCGATAGTGTCTTAGATAAAATTTGATATTTTAAATGAATTTAAATTTGAGCTGAAGCAGTGGTAGCGGTTTTGCTTATATTTTAGTTTCTTTTATGACACGTATATATTTTGCATTATTAGATTAAGCCATGTTTTGTTATTAAGGCTGGTTATGCATGCACTAAGGGAAAAAGTTATGTAGTCAGTACAGAGACAGCTATGTAAAATATATGCACTGCAACTTGTATGAGAACGCAACGAGAGCAGTATTTACTGAGTAAAGGGAGCGTGTACTGACTACATATCAATTTATTCACTTTTTAAAATGAATAAAAAATGTATTCAATACATAATGTTATGCGTTGAATACATAGCAGACTTCAATAGATACAAGCAACGTGTACTCAATCAACGCGTTATGTAATTTTTTACAAAAACTTTACTCAACACATAAAATATAGACTCAGTACACATCCCCTTTATACGATTGAAGTGACACATTTATTCAGTACATAACATATGGACTCAATACACGTATCTGTTGGACATCGGCAAACGATTTTGCTGTTTTATGTCATTCGTTTCTTGATTTTCAAATAAGCAACACCTCTAAAGCCTGCAGAAAATCACAGCGGGAATAAGTTCATACACTGTACTCTAGAACAAAAGCAATGATTGGATAAGAATTAAATGGCTGGGTTCCTATAAGTAATTGTCAATTATTTTGTGAAATCTAGTCATTTCTTTATTAAGTTATTTATTGCATGTGTTGAGAGGGTGATTTGCGCACAGACATTATGCATGTACTCATTGCATAAAATTATGCATTTAAAATATGTAATGAGTAAATAATGTATGTACTCATTGCATAAAATTATGTACTCCAAATATGTAATGAGTAAATTATGTATGTACTGAGTCAATAATCTATGTAATACGTACATAAGATCTTTACTCATTACATAAAATTATTTGTAACAGTTTGTGATGAGTACAGTGTGCATGTACTCACCACATGCATCCATGAATTCACGACAAATATTTATGCGTTGAGTACATAAAATTCTTTATTGACTACATAATCGCTTAAAGCATTATGTAGTCAATAAAGATTTCAACATGTACTCAATACATGAAAAATGTAAAATTTTTGTGTGCAGAAAACTATGCGATGAGTACATAAATTTATGTAGTGAGTCCATAGGTTTTTCCCTCTGTGTGCATGCATACATTTTATATCTAAGACAGTTACGTTGCTACGCCTTTAAATCTTGTTTGTAACAATTGTTGATCTTCCACCGATCATTGTAGAGTTCCACAAAATTCAGAAATCCGAAATAGCACAACTCACAAAACTTACAACTAATGTCTCATAGAAATTATAAAAAAAAAAACAATGTTGCATTACAACATATAAAATGCAACACAAATATTTGATCATTGAACTAGTCGTGCTTGTCACGGCAAACCTACACAGCGCATTCCAGTCATAAGTATTGATAAATATTATGAGCTAAAAAAAGAAACTGTCTAGTCACCCGACTAGTCTGTTAAGGTTAATCAATTTCATCACTTAACAGTGAGTACCAAGTTATTTTCAACAACTTCAACTTCCGCATTACATGTTGTAGCAACAGAGCGTTACAGTAAATTTATTCATATTGAGTGTCAAGATGTTGCCGGTATCAAGGTCAATTATGTTATCAAATCTGCAAGTAATCATATCTTCTATGTAAATTTTTCTTACAATATCGAACACGATCCTAATTTGAATGATGAATAGTTTTGATACATAGTAAAAATTAATATTAATTGATTTATGAGTCATTAATTTAAAACACATGAAAAAATAAGAGCATCATTAATTACTATAAAAGACCTATACTAAAAAGTTTTTTCAATCAATACAAAATGGAATATTAATCTGTTGATTCAATATTTGCATCCAGGAACCGTACCGGTTATATTTTTATCGAAAGTGTCACATATTAAATATTATCTTTTAATTTTTATGTTTTCCGACGAAAAACAAAAAGTTATTTTGTGCCTTGTAGTTTTTTGATGCTGCGTAAAAATGCATTTTGGAACTCAGCCGATGTTGCAATCACCTTACCTTCATCATTAGTTGCAGACCCAGCTGCAGTTGCATTCTTTAGAGCTCTAATTCGCTCTTTATATTCACGAACGCGTTCTGCTCCTGTTTTAGCTATTTTTCTTAGCTTTGAGACGTTTTTTGGCTGGCAAAAACTATTCTCGGCAGTCTTAAATATTGCACTTTTAACACTTTTTACTTTTATTATTATATTGAATTAACTGTTTTTTACGTGTTGTCAATCATCTATCAAGTTTTTGATCACAATAAACGAACCAAATAAAGCTTTAAGCTCCCCTATAGGCAATTAAGCTAGCGCTCTTCTAAACGAAGGCCTGCATTGACTGCTTCTTTTGAAGACCAAACACATCCTCTCCTCGCTGCTCTTATGAGTCTTTCTTGAAGGCCTTCTTTTTCTGCACAAAAGGCAGCACAACAAACGTTTTCCCTTCAACCACTAACTTTTCATATACTTCAGAGCAACTTTTTCGCTTAAAGTCAAAATATATATGAGTTTAAAAATATGACATAATAATGGCCCTTCTTATAGATTGAAATTAATCTGACATAAAAAAACATAGGAGAGAAGATAAAATAATAGAATTTATAAAAAAAAGAAAAAAATATTTTTCAATACTTTTTGTTGACCCCTTCTTTTAGCCATTCTTAAGAAGTGCTTATATCAGGCCTCTTTTGAGCTATCGGAGCGGAAGGCCTGCGAAATTTTTCCATTTCATATAAAAAAGAAAGTATACTTGGATATGAGTGAGGAAGCACATCGAAATTCATATGAAGGCCTGCTTGTAGCGCTTCGAAGTGCTGACATTGCCGACTGGGTCATTATGCGGTGAACAGGTAATAGAATTTTTTCCCGCTGGATGTATCTCTATGCCTAAATATTTTGGTTTGAAGCTTAAAGAAATTAATTTTCCGTGCATACTGCTCGGATGAAAATTAATGTTACGGACAGAATGTTACGCGTTCAGTTTTAATAAAATTTTGTTTGCATGTTAGTCATGTGCCTACGTGGCGTAAAGGTATAGATTCCAACTCTTGAGCAACGATGGTCAGGGTTCAATTCTCGCTAGCGGCTATCATTTTTTGAAAATTTTCATATGATTTGAAAACGTTAACCTAGCGTCACGAATAAGAGACCTTGAAATTTTACTCGCCGCCAAAGAACTTTCACTTCAAAAATTTATTTCGATTGTTAGTGGAGAGTATCTCCCTTAAACTAAAGAGCCGACTAAATTAAAATTAATACCAATTAATAATTTTATTATTCATAGGTTTGTTTCAACTTCCGTGTGCTTAAACTTTATATATATTTCCGCAAGGATCTCTAGAAGCTACGAAGCTATATATAAATCAAGTGCTTATAGGAATAAAGACTGTAATATAAAATATTTGTTATTAATGATTACCTACATATGATGCGAAATTTGAACATTAAAATTAAACTTGAAATTTGAAATCTTGATAAATGCAGAGAAACTGATAACGAAAAAGTGTTCCTCGATATCTTACTGAGATCTTGCCTTACAATAAGCATTTTTCAATGTTTATGTTTATGTTTAACTTTTAAATTTATACACGAATAATTAACTTAAAACTTTTATATAAAGCATATTTTTTGTATTAGTATCAAAAACTTTCCCATATCTTGAAAACAGTGGATTTTGTAACACAATAGTGTAGGTTGGTTAGGGTCGTAAACCTATAAGGTGCTTCCGTGGGGGGCTTTGGGTCCATTACGAATCACTTATTTTATTATTTTTAACCCATTTAAGTTGTGGTATCCAATAAACCATGTTCCTTTTTATACCCGTTCACCAAAACCATCCTGTGCTTTTAGTAAACTTCCATATGTCTAACAGTGGTGTGTTCACTAGCTGCTTCAAATCTTTGAAAAATCTGTTCCTTTATATCGGCATCAATGATTCTGTAGATTTGTGCTGTCACACAAAAAGTGGGTGATTGTTTCCGTTTCTTCCGGATCATTACAGCTTCGACAAAAGTCTGGTGCTGTAATGCACATCCTATTGGCCATCATACCGATGGGGCAGTGGCCTGTTAGGGAGAATGCTTTAAGTTCTGTTTTCGTTAAGTTCTGGCCAGATTCTTCTATAAATAATGCAGTCACTTCTGGAAACCCTGTTATTGTTAGCATTATCTCTGACAGTGTGGTCGATGCTTTTTTTCGACGCCTATTGGAATGTACATGTCTGTAATGGTTCTGTTTGTATCTATCGTTCCTCTACTTATTGCTAGCTCATCTGTTTTGTCATTTCCTTCTACATTGCTGTGTCCGGGAACCCAGCAGAGAGTGACGTTATGTGTATTACAGGCACTATTCAGGACTTGTTTACATGTTAGTACCGTTCAAGCTGTTGTTGTTTTGTTTTCCAGCCTCCTTTCTCCTTTTAAGGCCGCTTGGTTATCTACAAAAATTACTTTCCTTGTGGAAGTTACATTTTTGCTGTGAATAACTGTACTGCTACTTCAATCGCCTAGATTTCTGCCTGAAAACAATGCAGTGATCAGGAAGTTTGTAAGACTTCTTGATCTGTACTGTTTCGCAGCACACACCTGATCCTGTTTCTTTCTCCATTTTGGAGCCATCAGTGTAGAATTGAAGATTACCATAAGTTTGTATATTCGTATCTTTCCATTCTTGTCTGCTGAGAATGGTTGTGGTTTATTTTGTACCAAATCTCACACTAGGTATGATGTAGGCGGTTGTTCCTTTTGATTTCTCAGTTCCATTGAGATGCAGAATAGATGCATGTCCGAAAGTGTTGTTTTACCAAGCTTGTGACTCACTTGGATGTATTGGCCGAACAGTTAAGGAACTCTTCTATAGGAAGAAGATGTAGCATCATTTCTAGTCTCGCCTGTGGCGTATATCTCATTCCTCCTGTTACTCCTATACATGCTAACGTTTGCACTCCCGTTGGAGAGTCAACGTAGCTCCTTTTGTGCACAATTGTCCACCACACCAAAGAGCCGTACATGAGAATAAGTCTGACGATCGCTGTATACATCCAATGGATAATGTGCAGCCGCATTCCCCATTTCTTACCGAAGGTCCTTTAAATAAATTTTTGATTCAATCAATCGCATGACCTTAAACGGTCTACCAAGCCAACTTGTTAATTTTTTCGGATCCCAGCAGCAACACTGAACTGTTGCCTTAAGATACTAATAAAACAAAAAAAAAAAACAAATTGGCCATTTCAGCCCTTGAAAAGACTTTGACCGAGCTTCTTATGATCAATTGTGTTGTGTGTGTTATTAAATGTTTGCACACAATTAACCGAGAACTGGACCTTCACGTTTTATGCCGACTCCGAACGGCTAAAGTTCATGTTCTCAAGAAGCTTTACATGGCATTATTTACTCTCTGAGGTTTGCCATTGTCTGCAGAGAGGTGGTCACCGATCAACTGGGGATCGAACTCGGGCTCCAAGCATGCTAAGCCACACACTTAACCTGTACGCCACGGTCTCCACAGATACTAATACTCGTAATAATATAAATAAAAAATCATATGATATGATATAATATGATTTGATATGATATCGTGTGGTGTGTAATATGATATATTTAATAAGATATATAAAATGATAAGATTAAATAAGCTGTGATATGATGTTATGTGATTTCATATGGTATGATATATTGTGGTCTGCTGTGAAATTGTATGATATGATATGATATGATATGATATTTTATTATATGACATCATATGATATCATATCATACTTCTATATCATATCGAATGATGTTTGAACATATCAATTCGTATCATATAATTCAATATCATATCATATCAAACCATATCACAACAGGCCACCCAATTTCTCATATCGTGTCATATCTTATACTATAATTTCATTTCATATCGTATATATTATATCATACACATCATATCACATAATATCAAATGATATTATATCATATCATATGATATCACATTATATTATATTATATCATATCAACTCAGATTGAATCATATACATATAATATCATATCATCTATAATATCATATCATATAAAATTATATATTGTATGCATCATATGATATCATACACATCAATTTCATATCATTTGATATTATATCATATATCATCAATATCATTTAATATAATTTCTCTTATATATGATATCGCATCATATGTACATCATATTAAAGACATGATTTTATATCATATGATATTATACACATCCTATGATATCATATCATGTAATATCATATCATATAGTTTCATATTAGAAAATATTAAAAAGTATAATACATGTAATCGCATTACTCAAATGATATCATATGATATCATATCCCATAATATTATATTATACCAAACCATAGCTTATCATATCATATCATAAAGAATCATATGATATCTATTTTTAATTATACCTTATAATCGTTTCAAATCATATCATTTGATAACAGATTTTATCACATCATTGCATGTCATACGAAATCATCTTTTATAGCAAATCATAAAAGTTCATATATGATATCATATCATACCAAATCATATTCTATGGCATCAAAAACTAACGTATGATATCATATCATATGAAATCATATATCATAAAAGTTCATATATGATATCATATCATACCAAATCATATTCTATGGCATCAAAAACTAACGTATGATATCATATCATATGAAATCATATATCATATAAAATCATTTCATCATTTGACTCATCACATCACATCACATCACATCACATCACATCACATCACATCACATCACATCACATCACATCACATCACATCACATCACATCACATCACATCACATCACATCACATCACATCACATCACATCACATCACATCACATCACATCACATCACATCACATCACTTCACATCACATCACATCACATCACATCACATCACATCACATCACATCACATCACATCACATCACATAACATCACATCACTTCACATCACATCACATCACATCACATCACATCACATCACATCACATCACATCACATCACATCACATAACATCACATCACATCACATCACATCACATCACATCACATCACATCACATCACATCACATCACATCACATCACATCACATCACATCACATCACATCACATCACATAACATCACATCACTTTACATCACATCACATCACATCACATCACATCACATCACATCACATCACATCACATCACATCACATCACATCACATCACATCACATCACATCACATCACATCACATCACATCACATCACATCACATCACATTACATCACATCACATCACATCACATAACATCACATCACATCACTTCACATCACATCACATCACATTACATCACATCACATCACATCACATCACATCACATCACATCACATCACATCACATCACATCACATCACATCACATCACATCACATCACATCACATCACATAACATCACATCACATCACTTCACATCACATCACATCACATCACATCACATCACATCACATCACATCACATCACATCACATCACATCACATCACATCACATCACATCACATCACATCACATCACATCACATCACATCACATCACATCACATCACATCACATCACATCACATCACATCACATCACATCACATCACATCACATCACATCACATCACATCACATCACATCACATCACATCACATCACATCACATCACATCACATCACATCACATCACATCACATCACATCACATCACATCACATCACATCACATCACATCACATCACATCACATCACATCACATCACATCACAACACATCACATCACATCAAATCACATCACATCACATCATATCACATCACATCACATCACATCACATTACATCACATCACATCACATCACATCACATCACACCACATCACAACACATCACATTTTTAGAAGCTTAGTTTTTTTTGTTCATCGGCGAAATAAGGTCGAAATTTTTCTCTTAAAAAGCGCTACTTCAATTTATGTCGATATGTAATCGATATTTTTAAAATCGCCTATGAAAAGACTAGATTATATTGTACAGTTTAATAAATTTTCCGTTTTTTTTTATTTTGATGATTGCAGATGAAGCAAGAGTCTGCACCGCGGAGGACCTTTTTTTTGAGGTACTTTACGGAACACTGAATTACGCGGTGAATATTGGATATATTTAAATTTAAAAAATTTATATATTCTTAAAAATGTGTTTTATCATTTATAAAAAGAATCGGTTTGATTACTGCAATGGGTTTCCTTTAAAAAAATCCAGAACATTGGCTTTGTTTTGCGGGTCTCTGTACGTTGTTCCCCTTAAGTAAAATATGTCACAACTTATTTGCACGCAAAAATGTTCTTTGATGATAGCCAGTCATAGAATCATTAACGTGGTGTCAAAATCGGTAATTGTTTTCTGTGTAGTTTTAACTAAAAAGTTTGGTCAAATTTAATTTTTCTTATTGCTGTCATGTCATTTTAGGACAACAGCATGATTTGATAACAAAATGAAGCTACTTTGAAGTGATATTCGATGGAAATATTTTATTAATAGTTTTAAAAATCTATCAAACTTGATTTAATTCTAAAACCAAAATTCTATGATTTCCTGCTAAATATTAACTAAATTTTCAAAAATAAAACATACACCATCAATCAACCAACTGTTGTCCCAACTCAAGAAATTTATCATAAATTATAAATGCTACTCAGACCAACAGATCAGATAAAAAATTCATCAAAAAATTAATTAACTTGATAAAATTATTTAAATAAAAAAAAATTCAACTTAACTCAAGAGATTAATGATTAATAAAGCTGTAACCGCAGGTCAAACTCGGCTGTTCCAAATGGTGCGACAACTTAAAGGATGCAAACAGCATAACCACAAGACAACTTTTCAAAGCTGAGAACTGAGTAAAATCATTCCTGTTTATGTGTCACATTGAGTTAAATAAGCTCCTTATCAAAAATTTGACAAAACTTCTAGCAATGCTTGCTATAGATTTTAAATTAAAATCAAACACTTTTCAAGCAGTCTTCATGTCATTTAAACTATCTTCAATTCGTTGAATAATTTTATTTAAAACTTAACCCACAAACTATAAAATTCATTGGCTGTATCTAAATTTAGATTTATCTGCTTGACTTAAGCGACTTTTTTGTTCGTCTATTTTCGGCTTTATGTTTTTGTATTTTTTTTTATGTAGTTTTTGGTTTTTTTGTTTTATTTTAATATTATTAAAATTGTTTTTATTTGCTTTGAGAATTTGTTGAAAAAATCGCTGAACCATGTCTGCTAAATAAAACAAATGCGCGTGCGCGCCAATCATAGATTGTTGTTGTTGTCGTTGTTGTCTTTGTTGTTAGTATTGTTGTTTGGCACGGCATAATTTTTGGTTGTCTGTACGTACCAGTGGCTGACTGGTAGCAGATACTTAAAAGCTGTTTAGTCATCGAGTGGATATTATCAAGATGGCTCTTTTTGTTTTGTTTTTGTTGTCTTTTTGCTAAGATTGGCTTTTGCTTGTTTTGCATGTCGTGTTTTTTTCTAAGATTTTATGTTTATTTATTTTTTTTTTCTTAGTTTATCTTGTAAAAGCACTATATGTGTTTGTTTTTTACAACAACAAAAAATCAATAGAACTGCATTTAAGCTTAGTTAATGAATAGTTAAATAATTAAACGTCATCAATGAAATGAAGCGTTGAAAGTGTTGCTGATTATTTTATTAACAGCTTTTTGATGCAACAAATTGGCTGGATGGTATTTAAAATTGCTATAAAATAAACCACATTCAAAATTTTTAAAGATTATGAAGTGAAACTTATTATGAACTCGTCCACAATAATGAGACGGAAGTGAACTTTGCCGCTGGAAGTATGTCTCTGTCTGCACTAGCAGGATGATATTCCGAACATATACTAACTGATATCTGACAAAAGTTGTGTCAAATACAAATTTAATATAAAAACAACCAATCTTCAATATCGGAATGATGAATTAAGCTTCATTAATTTTAATGATATGTAATGTATTTGCTCAAGCATTTCAAATATTTATTTCGCCAAAAATAAAAACACAAAAAATAATAATATTGACAAAATAAACCAGTTTAATCAATTTTTTCCATAAAAATATCCTAAAAATAATATTTCTCTGTTATTGCGTGGGTTCAGAATGTTATAAGCTGCATAAAGCTGTTTAAAATTTAGCCAATATTGCTCAGCCAATAATTTTGATATAAATTAAATATGAAAAATTGCTTTCAAAGCTTTATCATAAGCTATTAAAAGCAATTTTAATCTTAACATTGACAACTATTGGTTCATTTGCTCTATATTCGCACGTTACTGTTAATTATTGCCAAAACGTCGAATCTAGTGAAAGCAATTTTATATGTTTGCGTCACATTATTTTGACTTTGATATAAAAACAAAATTAAAACAATGAGCTCTGTCGATTAAATTTAATTTTTTTTTATTATTATGCATCAAATTCAAAACCAACTAAAACATGTTTAAAATTTTATGCGCAAAAAAAAAAAAAAAGACTTTTGAACTCACTGCCACAACTAGCAAGGCTCAAACAGGTCAAACAGGTGAATCTGAGGTCAGTTAATGTAGCGAGTTTTTTTTTTAGATTTTAACAAAAAAAACAGTCGTATTACTATAGACCTCGTTTGTTATTAATTAACAAAAGCTGTCTGCTACACGCTTGTTTATGTTTAATTATGGCCGCGAATTATATTCGGTCCACTCACAATGTATGAGACGCACTTCTTATGTTATGTACACTCTTTAAAACTAGTTTTACGGAAATCGTATAATTTTTATGACTTCGAGTTATGACTTTGATTGATGTAATCCAATCCATTGAAGATCATTAGGTTTGTAAAACACAGGAAAAACATTAGCAAATCTTAACGGCTAAGCGCTGAGACAAAAGCGCTTCATTAGACTCTGCTAAGACCGTTTTTTCTCACAATATGATGGAATAGATGGATGGATGGAAGGCAAAATTTCTCTAGTTAAGTCGGTTAAGTCGGTTAAATCGATTAAACAGCACAAGCAAATTATTTATTAATGTGAATAAATTAAAAAAAAGCAAAAAACTTAATCTATTGAAACATATTTAAGTGCGTTTCGTATGAGTTAATTATTCATCAATATAAATAAATTCATAAAAAAATAAAAAAACAAGTCAAAGTTAAGTCAAAGTCATTTCAGAGTCAAGTCAGGGTCAAGTCAGAGTCAAGTCAGAGTCAAGTCAGAGTCAAGTCAGAGTCAAGTCAGAGTCAAGTCAGAGTCAAGTCAGAGTCAAGTCAGAGTCAAGTCAGAGTCAAGTCAGAGTCAAGTCAGAGTCAAGTCAGAGTCAAGTCAGAGTCAAGTCAGAGTCAAGCCAGAGTCAAGTCAGAGTCAAGTCAGAGTCAAGTTAGAGTCAAGTCAGAGTCAAGTCAGAGTCAAGTCAGAGTCAAGTCAGAGTCAAGTCAGAGTCAAGTCAGAGTCAAGTCAGAGTCAAGTCAGAGTCAAGTCAGAGTCAAGTCAGAGTCAAGTCAGAGTCAAGTCAAAGTAAAGTCGGAAACAAGTCAAAGTCAAGTCAGATTCAAGTCATAATCAAGTCAAAGTCAAACTCAATCAAGTCAGAGGACTGTTAGAGTCAATCAAAATCAAAATCAAAATCAAAATCAAAATCAAAATCAAAATCAAAATCAAAATCAAAATCAAAATCAAAATCAAAATCAAAATCAAAATCAAAATCAAAATCAAAATCAAAATCAAAATCAAAATCAAAATCAAAATCAAAATCAAAATCAAAATCAAAATCAAAATCAAAATCAAAATCAAAATCAAAATCAAAATCAAAATCAAAATCAAAATCAAAATCAAAATCAAAATCAAAATCAAAATCAAAATCAAAATCAAAATCAAAATCAAAATCAAAATCAAAATCAAAATCAAAATCAAAATCAAAATCAAAATCAAAATCAAAATCAAAATCAAAATCAAAATCAAAATCAAAATCAAAATCAAAATCAAAATCAAAATCAAAATCAAAATCAAAATCAAAATCAAAATCAAAATCAAAATCAAAATCAAAATCAAAATCAAAATCAAAATCAAAATCAAAATCAAAATCAAAATCAAAATCAAAATCAAAATCAAAATCAAAATCAAAATCAAAATCACAATCAAAATCAAAATTAAAATCAAAATCAAAATCAAAATCAAAATCGAAATCGAAATCGAAATCGAAATCGAAATCGAAATCAAAATCAAAATCAAAATCAAAATCAAAATCAAAATCAAAATCAAAATCAAAATCAAAATCAAAATCAAAATCAAAATCAAAATCAAAATCAAAATCAAAATCAAAATCAAAATCAAAATCAAAATCAAAATCAAAATCAAAATCAAAATCAAAATCAAAATCAAAATCAAAATCAAAATCAAAATCAAAATCAAAATCAAAATCAAAATCAAAATCAAAATCAAAATCAAAATCAAAATCAAAATCAAAATCAAAATCAAAATCAAAATCAAAATCAAAATCAAAATCAAAATCAAAATCAAAATCAAAATCAAAATCAAAATCAAAATCAAAATCAAAATCAAAATCAAAATCAAAATCAAAATCAAAATCAAAATCAAAATCAAAATCAAAATCAAAATCAAAATCAAAATCAAAATCAAAATCAAAATCAAAATCAAAATCAAAATCAAAATCAAAATCAAAATCAAAATCAAAATCAAAATCAAAATCAAAATCAAAATCAAAATCAAAATCAAAATCAAAATCAAAATCAAAATCAAAATCAAAATCAAAATCAAAATCAAAATCAAAATCAAAATCAAAATCAAAATCAAAATCAAAATCAAAATCAAAATCAAAATCAAAATCAAAATCAAAATCAAAATCAAAATCAAAATCAAAATCAAAATCAAAATCAAAATCAAAATCAAAATCAAAATCAAAATCAAAATCAAAATCAAAATCAAAATCAAAATCAAAATCAAAATCAAAATCAAAATCAAAATCAAAATCAAAATCAAAATCAAAATCAAAATCAAAATCAAAATCAAAATCAAAATCAAAATCAAAATCAAAATCAAAATCAAAATCAAAATCAAAATCAAAATCAAAATCAAAATCAAAATCAAAATCAAAATCAAAATCAAAATCAAAATCAAAATCAAAATCAAAATCAAAATCAAAATCAAAATCAAAATCAAAATCAAAATCAAAATCAAAATCAAAATCAAAATCAAAATCAAAATCAAAATCAAAATCAAAATCAAAATCAAAATCAAAATCAAAATCAAAATCAAGATGAAGTTGTATCTTGTATCTTGTATCTTGTATCTTGTATCTTGTATCTTGTATCTTGTATCTTGTATCTTGTATCTTGTATCTTGTATCTTGTATCTTGTATCTTGTATCTTGTATCTTGTATCTTGTATCTTGTATCTTGTATCTTGTATCTTGTATCTTGTATCTTGTATCTTGTATCTTGTATCTTGTATCTTGTATCTTGTATCTTGTATCTTGTATCTTGTATCTTGTATCTTGTATCTTGTATCTTGTATCTTGTATCTTGTATCTTGTATCTTGTATCTTGTATCTTGTATCTTGTATCTTGTATCTTGTATCTTGTATCTTGTATCTTGTATCTTGTATCTTGTATCTTGTATCTTGTATCTTGTATCTTGTATCTTGTATCTTGTATCTTGTATCTTGTATCTTGTATCTTGTATCTTGTATCTTGTATCTTGTATCTTGTATCTTGTATCTTGTATCTTGTATCTTGTATCTTGTATCTTGTATCTTGTATCTTGTATCTTGTATCTTGTATCTTGTATCTTGTATCTTGTATCTTGTATCTTGTATCTTGTATCTTGTATCTTGTATCTTGTATCTTGTATCTTGTATCTTGTATCTTGTATCTTGTATCTTGTATCTTGTATCTTGTATCTTGTATCTTGTATCTTGTATCTTGTATCTTGTATCTTGTATCTTGTATCTTGTATCTTGTATCTTGTATCTTGTATCTTGTATCTTGTATCTTGTATCTTGTATCTTGTATCTTGTATCTTGTATCTTGTATCTTGTATCTTGTATCTTGTATCTTGTATCTTGTATCTTGTATCTTGTATCTTGTATCTTGTATCTTGTATCTTGTATCTTGTATCTTGTATCTTGTATCTTGTATCTTGTATCTTGTATCTTGTATCTTGTATCTTGTATCTTGTATCTTGTATCTTGTATCTTGTATCTTGTATCTTGTATCTTGTATCTTGTATCTTGTATCTTGTATCTTGTATCTTGTATCTTGTATCTTGTATCTTGTATCTTGTATCTTGTATCTTGTATCTTGTATCTTGTATCTTGTATCTTGTATCTTGTATCTTGTATCTTGTATCTTGTATCTTGTATCTTGTATCTTGTATCTTGTATCTTGTATCTTGTATCTTGTATCTTGTATCTTGTATCTTGTATCTTGTATCTTGTATCTTGTATCTTGTATCTTGTATCTTGTATCTTGTATCTTGTATCTTGTATCTTGTATCTTGTATCTTGTATCTTGTATCTTGTATCTTGTATCTTGTATCTTGTATCTTGTATCTTGTATCTTGTATCTTGTATCTTGTATCTTGTATCTTGTATCTTGTATCTTGTATCTTGTATCTTGTATCTTGTATCTTGTATCTTGTATCTTGTATCTTGTATCTTGTATCTTGTATCTTGTATCTTGTATCTTGTATCTTGTATCTTGTATCTTGTATCTTGTATCTTGTATCTTGTATCTTGTATCTTGTATCTTGTATCTTGTATCTTGTATCTTGTATCTTGTATCTTGTATCTTGTATCTTGTATCTTGTATCTTGTATCTTGTATCTTGTATCTTGTATCTTGTATCTTGTATCTTGTATCTTGTATCTTGTATCTTGTATCTTGTATCTTGTATCTTGTATCTTGTATCTTGTATCTTGTATCTTGTATCTTGTATCTTGTATCTTGTATCTTGTATCTTGTATCTTGTATCTTGTATCTTGTATCTTGTATCTTGTATCTTGTATCTTGTATCTTGTATCTTGTATCTTGTATCTTGTATCTTGTATCTTGTATCTTGTATCTTGTATCTTGTATCTTGTATCTTGTATCTTGTATCTTGTATCTTGTATCTTGTATCTTGTATCTTGTATATTGTATCTTGTATCTTGTATCTTGTATCTTGTATCTTGTATCTTGTATCTTGTATCTTGTATCTTGTATCTTGTATCTTGTATCTTGTATCTTGTATCTTGTATCTTGTATCTTGTATCTTGTATCTTGTATCTTGTATCTTGTATCTTGTATCTTGTATCTTGTATCTTGTATCTTGTATCTTGTATCTTGTATCTTGTATCTTGTATCTTGTATCTTGTATCTTGTATCTTGTATCTTGTATCTTGTATCTTGTATCTTGTATCTTGTATCTTGTATCTTGTATCTTGTATCTTGTATCTTGTATCTTGTATCTTGTATCTTGTATCTTGTATCTTGTATCTTGTATCTTGTATCTTGTATCTTGTATCTTGTATCTTGTATCTTGTATCTTGTATCTTGTATCTTGTATCTTGTATCTTGTATCTTGTATCTTGTATCTTGTATCTTGTATCTTGTATCTTGTATCTTGTATCTTGTATCTTGTATCTTGTATCTTGTATCTTGTATCTTGTATCTTGTATCTTGTATCTTGTATCTTGTATCTTGTATCTTGTATCTTGTATCTTGTATCTTGTATCTTGTATCTTGTATCTTGTATCTTGTATCTTGTATCTTGTATCTTGTATCTTGTATCTTGTATCTTGTATCTTGTATCTTGTATCTTGTATCTTGTGTCTTGTATCTTGTATCTTTTGTTTATTGTATACAACAAAAATTGTTTATGGTTAGCTATAAATCCAAACGAGCAAAACTTTCAAACCCCAAACCAGTTTTTAAACATTAAAAACTACCTAAAAAAAACAATACATAAAAGGGAAAAACACCTACACCATTATGTCAGTGAACTTTGAAGGTATTCGTACTGTAAACATTTTAATATATTTAATGATAGTAATATATAAAAATATATTAAAATCGAAAATGTTAATCTTAACAAAATTTTTCTTTAAAGTAACAACAACACACAACACTCAGTTTAGCACAAAGCAAAATTATTGCAAAACAATAAATACGTCATGGCACTGCAGAGAACCAGAAACATAACTGAAACCGGATTTGAGGCTTCAGTTGCCGACTTGCCAAGCACTTAATATGAAATAAAAAATTTATAGACATCAAGAAAAAAACAAAAGCAAAAAATCAATGAGCAAAAAAACAAAAAAATGTTAGCCAATTCGTGAATAAGTTTGCTATAGTTTGAGCGGCATGACGTGTTGGCAGTCAGCTGGTTTTATTGTTCCTGTTATTTTTGTTGCTTTTGTTTGTAAATTCTTTTGGTTTAACTCTTTGTCTTGAATAGTCATAATATTCTTGACTTTTGGATTTTTGATTTTTTTGTCATTTTCTTTTGCAACATTGTTCTTAATAAGATAGAATCTAAGCGTTACTTTCGTACGCGGATGTTTGTTGAGATGACGTGCAACGCGCTTTGAAAGAAATGAAATGAGTGTTTGTTTTGTTATTTAGAGAGACGTCAACGCGTGTGTTGGGGAAACCCACACACGGAACTATATAAGGCAAAATTTTGAATGAGCTGTAATTGATGGAATTGGTAAACATTTTAATTAGCTGAATATTTGGTTGGAAAAAAATGGGTTTTTAAAATTTCAATATTTCACTTAATGCAACAGTTCAATCAAATGCTGCCTGGTTTTGCTCGTTCGAATGACAGATTTTTTGGTTTTTAAACACTTTACGGCTGCTACTTCCTGCTACAGGTTATGTCAGGTTTTTTGCCAATTTATATTATTTTATTTTTTCTGTTTGCTAATTGTCAACACTGCTTAGCGTAGCTAATTTATAACTGACATTGGCTTTTTTATAGTTTTTGTGATTTCTTTTTTAAGCATTTTCAAATGTTATAAATCTCATCGCTAGACTCCGTTTGAGTCCTGCAAATAAACTATTTTTAGTTTGGAATCTCCAGCTTTATCAAATATTATTGAAAATTTTTACGCTTTTTACAAATTGTATGCAGTTATTTTTAAACTTATTAGTTATTTAATAACTATGAATTATAATTTTTTTACATGTTCTTTCAAATAGATAACTTGAAAATAGGTTCCAATAAAGTTGGAGAAATTAATTAATCATTCAACTAATAGGTATTTTTTTCCATCAAATATGCTTAAACCTTGCTTGTTTTTATTTTGATTAAGATGAATTACTTAAAATTTCTGTCTATGTAGTGTTCGAAACTCGACGTTTTTACTAAATTGTTTGATTTACATTTTTACTAAATTGTTACATTCTGGAGATTCTTAATTAAAATCAAAAGTTGACTTAGCAATTTTTTCTCATAATTGTCAAATGTTAATGACAGAGTAATTATTTCATACTTACACACAATCCATACCTAGCTCAATATGTTGTACCGAAAGTCCAGCATTATTGCTTAGTGCATCCCGAAAATTTTTTATTGCAACTTCCTACTAATTTGAAAATTTTAAAAATGTTCTTAAGATCATTTGTTATTACGTCTAAAACAACCAGTTTAAATATATTGTTAAATTCTATTATTTTTTTAAAAGATTTAATTAAAATTATCTTAAGTCAATGCATTAAAAATTGATGTGCATATATTACGATCAAATTGAACAGATAACACAAAACTCGTGCAATTTGCCTTTAGAATAAAAAAATAATTATTCAGTAATTCAGTTCTTCAAAATAAATCTTTACATAAATCTTATTAAAAATTTGTAAAAGTTGTTGACTCTTTTGGAAAATAAAAAAAAAACTGTTGGAAAACAAAATAAAAGTGCGATTGTTTTGAAATATGTTGCCCATCAAATCAAATTAAATTCGAAATGAATTTGACACATTTCAAAATTTTTTGTCATGAAGTTCTTATCGATTTTTATAATCAATATTATTGTTTATGAAATCCAATGATTATTATTTTCGTTTAATTTGTTGTTGTATCTTTTTAGTTTCAAAATGTAATTTAAATAATTAATTCGAAAGATTGGATAAAAAGCTTTCTCCTAGTGTTGGTAAACGCCAAAAATATCTTTTCAATAAGTGAAAAAGTTTAAATATAGCAAATAAATATATGGAAAAATATAAAACTTTCATCGCACTTGACCGTGGTTCTCGCAATGTTCAATATGGAAGAACACTACATCTTAAATTTTCTTCTCGAAACACTAACAATATAAAGAAAGTCTAATATCAGGGTTAGACATTCAAAAGCTCAAAGTCGTTAAGAAGATTTTTAATGAAATAAGTTAACCCTTTTTGCTCAAAGGTTATACAATATTATCTATTTCGGGTTTCGGAAATAGCACACCTGGAATTTGCCGTAGGCCAAATGTTCCAATCATCTTATCTGGTTGATGTTCAATCATCGTCGCTTTACAAGAAGATTATGGTCATCATAATTGTCCTTCTGAGAAATTCGAATGTGAAGGATCGGTCACGTACGATCCACCAAAAATATTGCTGTCAGACAAAGTGTGTCTGAAGACCCAAATTTGTTTGGATATGTTTGTTTTACCAAGAAAGTTTCTTCAAAGATGAGTCCCATTTCCTGCTAGGTGGATATATCAATAAACAAAAAATATCCGTATATGGGGAAAATTCCAAAGTGATTGTAGAGAAGCCATTATATACCAGAAATCAGATTGTAGAGAAGCCATTGTGAAGCCATTTCTGAGTAAAAAAATCATGTTTACGAATTTTAATCTCAAACTCTGGATCAATTTTTGGCCAAGCTTTGCACAAAAATCATTGAAAATTGATCGATTGCATGGCATTGTTTTCCACGTAGAATAGCAAAGGCCGAACATTACCCAATAACCCTGTACTTTTTCTTTACTCTGATATATTTTATGGCTATAATAGTCAAAAATATTCTCACCTTCACCAGAATACCTGGAAAATGTTGAAAAAAAATTTCTTTAAATAACCTAAGCGGTAGTCGTGGATATTTGTAGTCCCCGTTAAATTTCACTACAGGTCAATTTAGACAATATTTATCAACATAGTACTTCTTAGAAAATTTCTAAGCTAAAAGAGTGATTACGTTTTACAAATGCTCGATCGCATTCATTTATCTCTGCTTAACTCTTTGCAGTCTTGAATTTTTCAATAATTTTTTTCGAGGTTATGGAAAATTTCGTACAAAGTACTGAATTTTCGGTTCCATATCGAGAATTTCAATAGTAAGCAAATTGGTCCAGAGAGTACTCCACCAACCTAACCCTAATGTTACTAAACCTTTGTACACTACACTCACGGAAAAAATGCTGTTATATCAAACAAATCATGGGTTAACAACAACTGAAACTTTCAAATCAGCAGTCGATGAACTGTTGGTCTATAGAACACGAAACCCGTATAAAAACGTACTTATTGAAATTTTATCACTTTTTTGGAAGTTCATGTTTATCCGAGTGTTCTGCCGTGTGCGTGTAGTACTAGGTTCAAATACCGGCAATACTAATAAAACCTCTTATTTTATTTACCTCTTTTTTATTTCAAAAATAAAATTTTTTTAATAAAAATTAATTATAAAATTTTTTTTCAGAATTGTAAGCAAACTTATTTTGAAGGTTATTTTTGTCAAAATAGTTAATGAAATAGAGTTAGCATTTCAATTAGTAAATTGAAATTTTTCATACTTACATAACTAGGATTTGAACCCGCGTCCTCCGCATGCCAGTCTAGCACACTTTGACTGAAATATTGATAACGATAAGATAAATATAGCAAAAACCCATTTAAAACTATTGCTTAGAGAAGACAGAAATTCAACAAAAATATTTCAATTGATGATTTTAACAGCACAAAAATACTTTCTTTGAAACGTTTATTCAACAAAGAAAACTGTTAACTTAAACGCAATTGGTTCAACCTAACAGTGTTTTGAAATAACAGCGGCCGACTGTTAATATTACAGTTGATATTTTTATTATAAGTGTACCTTTATAAGAGACATTCTCGAATGATAGTATGCTTGCCAGATTTGATAACCTTACTATAAATATTATTCGAAGCTTATTAAAGCCGTCAAAAAGCGATTCATTCGTTTCGCTTACTTAGCTTTCTGTCAATTCGATCTACTCTCTATGGACATAAGTGTGTGTTGATTTACATACAAACTCTCGTTCAAGTCTCAAGGAAGTTGCCAGTGTAGTTCTCTTTATTCGTTACTACTTGAGGAAACTGCTCTGCGCTGCTCCATTTATCATCCCTACATACGAACCCACACAACCTAAGGTTCTGTGTCTGATTTTTTTCATTTTCATTTTCATAACACAGATAACGTTTGCGATGAACCTTTATCTGCAATGTTTTGCATGAATAATAAATTGAATCGAAAATTGAAGGTGTCAAATTATTCACTCAAGTCTGCTTTGGGTCGAAAATGTAATAAAATATAAGTGGGACAGAGAGTTACTTCAACTTAACATGTGTAAGAAGTCTATATTATCATTAGAATCTAAATCTGAGACAGCAAGTGGTATGCCTTAACCTCAGCCAATTCAAGGTATTCACAAACTTCTCTACCACAATATATCAATGTATATATATTGATGAAATTGAATTTGAATTGATTTGAAATGAGTTTAGAATTGAAGAAAGATTAAAGCGTAAGACCGGGATTCAAACTTGATAGGTCTGGGCTGACAGTCAAGCAGACAGACAGTCGACTATCGGAAGCACAATGAAGTTACAATGAAGTTTTTATATATATATCAGTGACGGAAAATAACTGTTATTTTACAAATTTCAAACGACAAATATAAAAAAAGACAAAAAGACAAATATAAAATATACCATACTAATGGTCTCAGCTTCATGAATATTAAATGCTTATTAAATTTTCAACTGATTCAATAAAAGTTAAAAAATAACTGTTATTTTGTGCCTTTTTTTTCAGTCAAAAATAACGGTTGCTTTTGACTTTTATTTTATCGGTCAAAAATAACAGTTAATAACTAATGGTATCAGCTTCATGAATATTATGTGCCTATTAAATTTTCAACTGATTCTATAAAAATTAAGAATTAACTGTTATTTTGTGCCTTTTATTTTTTCAGTCAAAAATAACAGTTGCTTTTGACTTTAATTTTATCGGTCAAAAATAACAGTTATTTTGTGAGTTTTATTTTTTCGGTCAAAAATATCAGGCAATTTATATTTTTTAAATGCCACTTGACCGACTAAAAAGCTATTGATACCATCTGTAAAATGCGTGCACCGATAAGACGAAAAAAACTGGTATAAATAGTTGTTTAGTCGGTAAGACAACCTTTGAAGAAATACAAATTGCCTGATATTTTTTTCCGAAAAAATAAGAGGCAGACAATAACTGTTATTTTTGACCGATAAAATAAAAGTCAAAAGTAACTGTTTTATTTGCCCGAAAAATAAAAAAGGCACAAAATAACTTGTATTTTGGTCGGTAAAAATAAAAGTTAAAAGATAGCAGCTAATATGGGACTTTTTCGATAAAAATCATAACCGGTACGGTCCCTGATATATAAAAAAAAAAAACAAATTGGCCATTTCAGCCCTTGAAAGTACTTTGACCGAGCTTCTTATGATCAATTGTGTTGTGTGTGTTATTAAATGTTTGCACACAATTGACCGAGAACTGGACCTACATGTTTTATGCCGACTCCGAACGGCTAAAGTTCATGTTCTCAAGAAGCTTTACATGGCATTATTTACTCTCTGAGGTTTGACATTGTCTGCAGAGAGGTGGTGACCGATCAGAAAAATTTTTTATTGAAAAAACTTTTCGCCGCGGCTGGGGATCGAACCCGGGCTCCGAGCATGCTAAGCCACACACTTAACCTGCATGCCACGGTCACCACAATGTCCCTGATATATATTAAATCCATTTTATAATGATAGGAATATACTATAGTCCTGTTATTTATAAGATTTAATTCTTATTTATCAATATTGATATAGTTAATACAAATAAAATAAAGTACTTCGACAGAGAAAAATAGTAGGCTTTTAATAACTTACAGAAAAAGCCCATTTTATGAAGAAATACAGTAGCTATACTTTTACAATGAACATTAAATCTTATGATGAACTTTTTTCAGTGAGTAATTAAAAAGTTGCTATTGTTCTTAATAGAAGTTAACCTCAGACAAATCTAGTTTTTCATAGAATATTTGAATCCTCAACAAATACTGCTAAAACGTGATGAACTATGTGACTATCTCTTATGATTTATCTTAATTTTAAGTCTTAAATGGAAAAATCAAAAAATGCCATCTGAGAAAAAAAAATTTTAATTCGTTTTTCACTCAATAGTTTTAGATTGATTTCATCACAATCAAAAAGAATACCCCCAATTTTCATAGAAAAAGACCTAACAATAGTACTTAAAAACTCACTTGCAAAATATGTAACGTTAAAGACTACAAAAACTGGTTTTTTCTTCAAAATAACAAAAGATAGAATGATTGTTTTTCACATAAAATGCAAGTCTTGAGACGTACTTTAATATACGCATACAAAATTTATTGGTTTCATGGGATATTTGCAATATATTTGCTGAAATACTGGTTCGATTGTAACGTTATAGAGAAAAATTTAACCGTAAGCATTTCTGAAAGTTCTTAGATCGATAGCGCACCGTCGAAAATATTCGAATTTCGAATGTTTGCATTTTATTCTTTATAACTCTGTGCCCAGAAGTCTTAAATGGAAAAATCAAAAAATTTCCATCTGAGAAAAAAAAATTTTAATTCGATTTTCACTCAATAGTTTGAGTAGTTAGTTTCACAATCAAAAAGAATACCCCCAATTTTCATAGAAAAAGACCTAACAATAGTACTTAAAAACTCTCTTGCAAAATATGTAACGTTAAAGACTACAAAAACTGGTTTTTTCTTCAAAATAACAAAAGATAGAATGATTGTTTGTTCACATAAAATGTAAGTCTTAAGACTTACTTTAATATACGCATACAAAATTTAATGGTTTCATGGGATATTTGCAATATATTTGCTGAAATACTGGTTCGATTGTAACGTTATAGAGAAAAATTTAACCGTAAGCATTTCTGAAAGTTCTTAGATCGAAAGCGCACCTTCGAAAATATTCGAATTTTGAATATTTGCATTTTATTCTTTATAACTCTGTGCCCAGAAGCGGAATGGGCCTGAGTAGTCGAGTGGTTAGCGTGCTTGACTGTCAGCCCAGAGGTGCCGGTTTGAATCCCGGTTTAGCCATAGTTCTACGCTTTTACTTTTCCTTAATTCTTTCCTCAGTTCTTAACAACTGAAATTAAAAATTTATCAATATAAATATACTATTTTGGAAGTTGTAGTTGGTGGTAAAGATGTTTGTGGAATGAGATTAATAACTCGAATTGACTGAGGTTATGCCTTGCATAGTAAGGTTAATAACTCGAGTAAGGTTAATAACTCGAATTGACTGAGGTTATGCCTCATAGCACTTGCCTCAGATTCAAATTCGCATGATGATATATCGCTCCGCCCCTCATACCGCATTCTACACTTGTTTCCGTTCATTTCACTTTCTCTCCTACTTATCTATCTCCCCATTTCCAAATTGATCGTCAATTCTTATTCGGTTTTATGCGGGGCCTTGACAATAAATCTTAACATGATATTAAAAAATTTGAGTTGAAAATTTATTGCGCTCGTATTACAAAGATTTTCTTTTGGGTGTGAAAACAAAAATTCAACAAACTCACAAGTAAGACGAATAGAAAAAAACATAATCAAGACAACAAACATTATCCAACATTAATTAATCACAAAATTAATTATCACATAAGATTATATTAATGCCTTAAACATTTAGTAAAAAAACATGACTTAAATTAAAAATAATTTTAAGAAAAAATTAATTAAACAAAAATAAAAAAAAAACTTACCAAACTTGTCGAAAAACTGCATATAATTTGAAGTAATCCAAAAATAGTTGTCAAAATTTGTAGACTGTGTCAATTTTAATATGTTATAAGAAATATGATTTGAGGTCAGTTGTTGAAGCCAACCAAAAAAAAAAAAAAATGTTGTCGAATTATTTTTTAATTTTGTTATGTTTTTTTTTTTAAATTTCAAACGATGCTGATGAATTTATGTGCTTGTATTTAAGCCAGCCATTAAGTTAGAGACAGAGACCAATACAAACACATTAAATGATTTTATATATTTTTTTTTTTAATGTTTTAACTAACGGTGATCTTTATCGAAATCCGAATTTTAGATTTTTCATCATTTTTAGCAGAGTAATTTTTTATATAACTGCATAACTTTCATTTTTATTTAATTTTAGCTATTGACAGAGAGATAATTTGTAGATTTAATAAAATTGTCACTTAAAAGGTTTTGTTGTTAACACTCCATATAATATATATTTATTATGAAATTTTACGCATAATTTTTGTTTTACTAATTTTAGCAATTTTTTTTTTTATTTTATATTTTTTAAATATTTGTCAAGCACTTATTTGTTGTTGTTTTTGTTTTTGTTTTTGTTTTTTATTAAAAATTATGTCGGAAGAGTTAAAATTGCCGCATACGAGGCCGACGTGAAAGTGAAATTAAATATTATTACAGCGCTTTTGCCTTTTTTTTAACTTATTCGCAAATTACTCACGCTCTTTGGCCCGCTAACTACGGTTTTCTTATATTTTAACACTCTCTCTCTCTCTCTCTCTCTCTTTCTTACTGCTCTAGGCCAGGGTTGCCACAGCCTAAAATTTTCTTTTACCAAAATTCCCAAAAATATTTCACATTTAAGAAAAAAATTTCACATACACAAAAAAAATATCAAATATGTGTGATCAATCAAAAAAACGAAATATTTTTACTTTTTTGACATCCAATAAAATTGTAATAACAAAAGCTATGTTGGATGACTCCTCTAGATTTAGATTCCTTACTACAGATCAGTAAAAACTGTTTATTGAGATTATTTTTCTCTTTTTTTATCTCCTCTTACTTGATATTGCTCTTTGTTTTTTGAAGCTGCTCTAAGTTACGTTTTCAGCTCTTTTGTACGCTTATATTTTTTGTGGTGTAAGTAAGAGTAACATTTAAATAAATCAAGTATTTTGGTTTTTGTTGAAAAATTCGAAAAATTGAAAGAGCATTTCAACAGTTTAATGAAAACTAGTAGTTTTTCTGGCTTATTTCTTAATTTGTTTGCTTTTGGCACTGAGTATTTGTCATCGAACACAACTAATATTGTTGTATACCAGTATTCATGTATTCAGGTTTCAAATATTTTAAAACATGTAGCAGATATTATGGTAAGCCGAGAAATTTCCAATTACTCTTCTTAACAGTGTTTGGAACTTAAAATTCAACTTCTGAAAAGCGCTTTATTTTTGTTGCGATGATATTGAAGAAAACGAGATATATTGAGTTAAAGTTTTACGGTCTTTGGTACTCCCCCATTTGTATATTTTAAATACCTGTTTTCAGTGTCACTGTCTGAAGAATTTGAATCTTGTTTTTGCGCATGACACGTAACCGCGACTCTAATCCTTTAACCCTAAAATGTAATTAAATTATTAAGTATTACGATGTAACAAATTTAAAAACGTTCTTTTCAATATGATGAAGGCCAATAATTTGAATACGTTTGAAAACTAATTTGAGTTCGATAGTGCCCGAAATTCGACCTTTTCACTTTCATTCTCTCGATACAAAATTAATGTGAAAAACAAATTTTCTTCATAAAATTTGGCAAAAAAATTTTTTCAAAAAATAGTCGGTGCACTCGTTCTCCGCACTTTGATTCATTTAAAAGAAATTAATCAAAATCGGTTAGAAACACGTGAGAAAATGGTTTTTACTATTTTGCCTACGCCTATTTTTTATATATAGATAAAAAAAAGAGACGATCATTTAAGGGCGGTAAGTTTTTTAACCATTTTTTATATGAATGCTCAACATCTCTAGAATATTGTGTCCAAATTTGAAGTCAATCCGAGTAAAACTAACGGAGGTACAAATTTTTAAGTAAGTGTACCTCGAACGTAGAAACGTACGTGTACAAAACTTTAAAGCAGTTTTCCCACAAGTTGTGTTTTCAAAGTCCGTGTTCACTGCCAGGCTTTTAGAAACTACTTGACCGATTCATTTCGAACTTGGTACACATTTTCTACATACAAAATACTTTCCTCCAACGTTGACTAAATTTTAATGGTTTTTGATTTCAAATAATGTCCGACCGAGACATAGTGAACACCGCAAATTGCTATTTTTCCAAGACGCTTTGGGAAAAGCTCTGTCACCAGCTTGTTTTTCAATATTTCCGGAAGAAAAAGAGTATTGTTAAAAGTACACTCAATAATGTACAAAAGATTTTAATAAATTTGCTCAATCCATACTCTTAAAAGAATTCACAAAAAAAGTGTTTTTTACGCTGAAACCCTTACTTCGCCCTTAAGCTTTTGGGAAATTTTCATAAAAATGTTTTTCGTTTTCACCAGGAATTTTACCAAAATGAAACTTAATTTCACATTTTCACATCGAAAAAAAAATTTACCAGTTTTGGTAAATTTTTCACATTCTGGCAACGCTGCTCTAGGCATCTGCCTGATAACTGTTGATGTAATATTTAATATATTTGAACTCAAAAACTCATGCGAAGCCGGTGTTAAAACAAGATAACAAACAACAAACAGTCAGGGTAATGGAGACAACAACCAAAATAAAAACAACAACAACAATTTTTTTATTATTGTTGTTGCTGTTTGTACTGTCTTTGCACATGCCGTTACCGAGAGCAAACAATTATGTTGGAATTTAATAATAATGAAAATAACTCTACCAAAAAAAAAACACACGTTTACCAACACTGTAGAGTGACCAGCTGTATTTTTAAGTTTTGTTAACATTTAATTTTGAAAACTAACACATTTTTTAAAATAAAACATTTTCGATGAAATAATTTTTTCTTTTTCAAATTCGAATTTCTTATGAAACATGCCAAAAACGCTTAAGTGCAATATTCAAATTTAAAAAAAAAAAAAAATTTAAATTTATTAAAACATGCACAATTAGTAACAAAAATTGCATTAGGCCCCAAAACGCTCCCGCATAGCTCAGCTAATAATGCACACAACACATGATGTTGAGGAAGAAAAAGTGTTAAAAATTAAAACTACACAATTTAACGTAATATGCACGTTGAACGTTGGACTTGGCAAACAGCCAAAGCTAAGAGCTAAAAATTTATAACAAAACTACAAAAAAAAAAAAAAAACGAAAAAAAAAATTAAAACTTGCTGCAGCAACTTAAAACATAATATTACGTTATAACGCATATCATAGCGGGAAAATGCGCAATCGCAACATGCTCAAGAAACTACTATATCTAAAGCTGTTAGCCAGAAAGAGACACAGCTAATGGCAGGCAAGAAGAAATGCAAAAATGATGAGCGCAAACATGATATAAAACTTATTTTTTTCCTAAAAAAAAACAAAACCAAAGCAACTAATAAGAGAATAGCAACAGCAACAGCTGCTGTTGCTGAGAGTAGAGTCAAAATCAACACGACTTGGGTGCAAAAATATATAAAAAAGTAAAAAAAAAAAAAAGAAATAAAACCGCAGCTAAATAAAATCAAACAAAAACTCGTCTTGGCTTCAACGTGATCGAAGCCGAGTTTAAAACGAGTACAAACCGCCAGCGAACTCACTTGATGTTTTCTATATTTTTTTTTTTTTTTTTTTGACTTGGATATTATTTAATTTTTTTTTTTTTTTTTTTTTCTCATATAATTTTCAAGCTCAAAGAAAGTGAAATTATTGCCAACCACAGATAAGCGTAGACAGCTGGAAGCAGGAAAAAATCTGTACATGTGAAAAAAAAAATAAATGTATCTTTTTAAATGGGCACAAAATTGCATGCTGCGGATGAATGGATAGGCGTGCTGGAAGCTGTGCCGGTTGCCGGAAGTTTTGTCAAATGTTTGTTGTTGCTGTTGTGCAAAAGCTTGTGTGGGTTTTAGTTGAAGATTTTCTTGATTTTTTATGTTATTTAATAACACTGTAAAACAATTTCCAACTTTTTACACAATTACACACTTAAATAAATGTAATTGTGGCATCAGTAAAGATAAAAAACAAAAAAAAAAACACGTTAAACGGCGTTATAAAACTTTATAGAACTGAATAACATATGATATGAGTCTTATTTAAGCTAACACTTAATTCAGAAATTAACTAAAAAAAGTCGAAAAGTGTAAATATATGTATATCTATACATATTTGATATATTTAGATTATGTTTAATTTATATCACAGACCCATAGTGAAATTAAAAGGGGAATATTTTTGTAAAATATTTTAACACTGTAGCGCCTTTTTTATATAAGTTTTTTGAGCCTTTTCAAAAAAACTTTAAACATTCAACAAAAATGTTCCTTGTCAAATTTGACCATCAGCCGCCATGCACAAAATTTGCCTTTAGCTTATTTTTATGAAGAAAAATAGTATGTTTTAACTTCAAAGTCAATCATTCAAAGAAGAACTTATTGAATACTTTTAGGAATTTCATTTTTCCATACAGTGGATTTTCAAAATTATGACTGCAAAGAGTGTGACTGACTAAAATTTTTTTTTTAAGGAAATTAAAACATGCTATATTTCTAAGCGAAGTCGCTCATCGCTCAGTGCGTGGTACACTCCTAGAAGTAAACAAAAGAAAATGCTACATAAAGTTTTTCATTCGCCATAACATCTGATATCACAAAGGGAGGTATAAAACACGCCCAGGCAAACATTGAAAACAGTGTTTTTGTTTTTTTTTGCTTAGAGCAAATATTCTCATAAAAAATTTTCTTTTTCTTCCTAAACACACATAAACACTTGAAAATTTTTTGCAATTTTTTTTTTAATTATAACAAAACACGGATTCTTGGATTTTCGCGAAAATTTTGTTATAATTTTTTATGTTTAAATATGATAACCTGGGCGGCCGAGCTCCGCTCAGAATCCCACCGCACATTAAAATGTTCCACGGTTTATAATGAATCGAAAATGCCAACCTTATCTTAGAAACAACATATAAAATAATAATTTTCAATAAACTTGAAACCCATTTTTATTTTGTGATAATTTCGTTTTTCAACTTAACGAAATTGGTTTTTGTATTTCTTATCCCTAAACAAATACGAAATAGTTTTGATAGTTTACTAACCATGCTACACGAAATGAAAAAAATGTTTTAATCCGTTGTGCATCTCAGACTGAAGCTTATTCATAGTGCATTGAATGCCAAAGACATAAAGAGAGAAGAGTGAGAGAAAAATACTATATTTAGCGAAAAATGGCAACCGTGCAATTATTTTTCTTTAATTCGGCAAGAATTAAATTTTTTGCCAATGAACGAATTTCGCCTACAGCCATCGTCGCGGCGTGGATTCGAATCCCACGACCGACAGCAATTTTTTATTATTTTATATGATTTTTTTATTAATTTTAATTATTGTTTATATATTTCAAATCATTTAATTATGGTTTTCTATTTATTCGGCCAAAACCTAAAAAAAATGTTATAAATATTCTTCAAAATATAAGAAAAGTATTGAAATTTTTTAAAAATTAGTAATTTAATATTTTCTATTGATCCAATGAAGATTTTTAGCTTTTTTTTAATAACAATAAACAAAAAAATAATAAAATAAATTGAAAAATATAAACAATGATTCAAATTGATAAAAATAATAAAAAATTGCTATAAAAAATAATTGTTGGTCATGGGATTCGAATCCACGCCACCACGATCGCTGGCCGATCTGGACAAGATCTCGTTTTAAATCTACAGCATCACACTTTCGCAGTACTAAAAATCTAAGCTATGTAGTTTTTATTGCAAAAACTAAATGAGAAATATATCAAACTGTAATGCACCGCGACAAGAAGAATCTAAAAACTACATTGATAAAGAACAGAGTGCGGTGTTGTTGCTGATTTTTGGCTATTTCAGCTGTTTCGAAGCAGTCTCACTGTTTGTTTGGTGAAGCTCAAAAATAAAAACAAAAAAACTAATGCGCATTTCAGAGATTGAACTCACTATCATCAGATTGATAGGAGGAAGCTCTCTCTCCACTGCGCTGTCAACAGCATAACAGAAATGGAAAAATTAACTTAGCATATTCGGCAAGAAACAAATTGTATTTATTTAATGTGTGAAAACTCGGAAAAACGACTTTTCCCAGAGATGAGAACTAGCTGGATCGATTTTTTAGCCCACTCTTCATCTAAAGGGTGGTTAAATTTTAAGGGCCGATGTTGAATGTGAACCACACCTAAACGTCAAGTTTTTTTGTGCATTTCATTTGACAATTCTCAATTTCAGAATAAATCAATTTGAACCATGGAAAGATACACAATCGAGCAACGCGTTAAGGTTATTCATGCTTATTATGAATATGGGCGTTCAAATCAAAATGCATATCGTGCATTTCGTGAGTTTTTCTGTCAATTTAACCGTTCAAATGTGCGTACAATCGGAAAAATTGTGCAAAAATTTGAGCAAACCGGGTCTGTAGGAGATGTGCAAACACAAGTGCATGCTCATACAGCTCGTACTGCCGAAAATATTGCTACTGTTCGCTATAGTATGGCTGAAGAGTCGTTCACCTCAACTCGTCGTCGTGCCTAACAATTGCACCTCTCACGCTAGTCGTTGATGAACATTATGCTTAAAGACTTGCATTTACACGCTTCCAAGGTGCAATTGACTCAAGAACTAAAGCCTCTTGACCATTTCAAGCGTCGTCAATGCTCAGAATGGTCAGACAAATTCAATGACCGTGTTATCTCACGTGGTGGCGATGTCAATTGGCCGCCAAGATCATGTGATTTAACACCGTTGGACTTCTTGCTTTGGGGTTATTTGAAAAAAAAGGTATACACCGATAAACCAGCAACAATTCAAGAGCTAAAGAATGAGAAAATTCGGCACATTAACGGCATAGAACTTCAATTATGCCGCAACGTCATTGAAAATTTGGACCATCGGATGGAGGTGATC